>JAZHYW010058903.1:0-28879 GCA_037355805.1 Ixodes ricinus | reverse complement strand
AATCTTTGCGATAATTCGGTTAATTAACTAAACATACTTAATTAACTTTTTTAATTAGTACAAACATTATATGGTTACAATAAGAAACATGCTGCGCATAATAAAAAAACCACAATATAAGTCAATTTTAGAACGACTTGAAGCTCGTGGGAAACTCGGGGGTGCACCAAAGTAACCACTAGTGCACCAGGCGGAAAGCTAGGAGTGGCAAAACGCGGTTGATTAGATTATCCTCGCATTCCGCAACTGCTACTTTTGTGCCTGCTGCACGAGTGTAACTTTGGTGCGCCCCCGAGTTTCCCACAAGCTTCAATTCGTCCCTAAAATTGACTGATATAGTGGTTTTCGGTTATGGTCAGCATGTTTCTAATTGAAACGCTATACCTATTTTACTGAATAAAAAAGTTAATTAGGAAAGTTTAGTTAATTATTCGAGTTTTAGCAAAAATTAGCCTCCAACATAATGTCCCCTTGTTCATTAAACTCATCAGCACAAACAGTGTTAGTGAATGTTTTACGAATGTTTTGTAATAAATATGTTGGAATTAAAATGAAACACCTGGTATACTGTATATGACTAAATAAGTTTAGGAGTACCTTTCCCCAGCCCTAAAAGTGGCAACTATAAAGTCCTGAGACTTGAATGCGTCATAACACCGGGCCGCGCAATGGTCAAAGTTCAACCTGATGTTTGCATGCGTTCCTAGCATTTCAAGTGACTATACCTTTGCAGCTTCTCGAAAAAAAACATCACGGCGCATTATACGGGCGTGTATTGCCGGAATTACTGCGGGACAACCGAAAAGATCGGGTTGTAGCACATACTTCCTTTGAGCCGTTACGTTCAAACTTGAATCTTTATTTGTGCTTCCTGTGACGTCAGCAATTCGCTAGCTTGGCCATCTTTCATATTTACGTAGCTCATTGAGACTTTTAAGATACAGGTTTTCCTCCCCTTTATATTATCTGTGGAAAGGACACCACAAGTGCGCATGTGTACAGCTAACGTTTACTAGTGGCAAGTTCGGATGCCGTAGCGGGTTGCGGAGAGCGTTGTGGTACGGCATAAACGATCTACAAAACCTTTCTTGTAATTCAGTACGCAGCGATCAACTGCCGATGCGTATTTAGTGTGGCCGCGTGGATTGTAAGATAGTTCTTCTACTTCCGATCGCACAGTTACGTTTATTTAACTGTCTAGTGATTCTGCAACAAATCAGTTCCAGAAACAATGAACATACACAGCCTAACAAAAATAAAATAAAAGTGAAACTCATAAAAATAAAATCAAGAAATATCTATTGATGGATTCTTAGAAAATGCGTAAGCATGCCATTTGGAAAACGCCACGCACGTTCCCCTTACAAATCGCTAGCGCTGACACCTTCCCCTTTTAGTTCTGACTTTCCTTTTGCTTTCTATACTTTTTATGCTCTTTTTGGCCTTGTTATGGGGTTAGTGTCAGCGTTTCCCAAAGGGGTACGCGTGTGGCGTTCGCCAAGGAACATGCTAACGGATTCCCTAGGATTCCACCAATAGATCTTCCTGTAATTTTTTTCACCCATTTTCTTTAGTTCACTTGCCAGAGGTTGTCGACGCCCTTGGACGCGGTCATTCATTTCACTCGTGACAAGAGCCATATCAGTATCTCTTGAGAAAGAAGCCGCATCCATGTTACTCGTGGAAGGAACAGCGTTAATCGTTTTATTTACACACATACACACATCATAGACCACGCACCGTTACTAGGAAAATGCAGAGCGAAGAACAACCGGTGACGGCAGGGCGGAGACTAAGCATGACCACATTCCACCGCGCCGCGGCGCGTCGTCCTCGTTGTCTCGGCGACAGCTGTGAGCGTGTCTTGGACGAAAATGAATGAGTTCATTTTGACTAAAGCCCGGTGGTGTCTTCCAGTTTGTCAGCTCCACGAAGAGAGGGAAAGGTTGACGCGTGCTGACGTCAGCGCATCAGACCAATGAAAGTGCCACATGCGTCGCCCTCTCCCTGTAAATCGCCCTCTCTCTCTGGTGTTGACAAACAAAGACACCGCCGGGTTTTCGTCAAAACGAACGTTTGAATGCTAACGCACTAATACGAAAAAGTCTATCTCGTTAACGAACAAAAAGTAAGGGCGCAAACAAGCTTGTGATGGTTTAACATTTTGGACAAAACCCCGAGACTGGGGGAGAAAAAGGACAACACAACACAAAGTCTCGAACACAGCTGAAATTTATTATACATAATATTGTGGTTTTATAGGGTACAGGTGCCCTTGAAAACCAGAAGGAATGAAAAAAGGGGAGAGGGTGAACTTCTTTTTCCCGAACACACAAGAGAGAGGGAGGACATGGACCAATAATCACACCGGTACGGTTCTAACTCAAACAAAAGGGGGAGGGGAAGATCTCTTTACCCACCTCGGTGAGGTCCTGATAACATCACAAAAGACATCACCCTGCAAACCTTTCTTTTGTGATGTTATCAGGACCTCACCGAGGTGGGTAAAGAGATCTTCCCCCTCCCCCTTTTGTTAGAGTTAGAACCGTACCGGTGTGATTATTGGTCCATGTCCTCGCTCTCTCTTGTGTGTTCGGGATAAAGAAGTTCACCCTCTCCCCTTTTTTCATTCCTTCTGGTTTTCAAGGGCACCTGTACCCTATAAAACCACAATATTATGTATAATAAATTTCAGCTGCGTATGAGACTTTGTGTTGTGTTTTCCTTTTTCTCCCCCAGTCTCGGGGTTTTGTCCAAAATGTCTATCTCGTTACTTTCACGCAAAACCAATTTACGCCGAGCCTTTCTGTCTACCTTTTTCAATGTGTCTGGATCTGTTGGGCTTGCTCTGTCCGATTGCCTTTTGGAGATGGTTCCTCACTCCTTAGATAGCAAGGTCGAAGAGTTTGAAGTTTTACGCCACCTAAAGGAGGCGAACTCTGGACAGAGGTTGCACAAAAGTGCTATTCACCGTTCTACTCGGATTTGTGTTCTCATGGTTTGAGCTCGAATCCCACTTGAACGCTGACGCAACTCTACGGCCTAATATCTTCCCCTTGCAGGCCTTCCAGGTGAGGATTGCAGAGATCTGGCTGCTCTCTCCCGCGCCGACCCTCCGGACCCTGATTTCCGGCCTCCGAGATACGTCATGCCTCGGGGGAGCGCCGATGGCCTCGCGCGCCACAAGGTCCGGCTATGACCGCTCCCCTAAGCCAACTGACGTCACACGACTGGCTTCCCACAGACAAAGGAGCCAAGGCTTGAAAAGGGGAAGCCGGACAAAGGAAGGCTCTCTTGGACGGTGACGCTCGCTTGGACGGCGAGGCTCTCGAACGGCGGACGGCAAGCGTGCAGCGGGACAGGAGAGGCAGACGCTGGCGCGGGATTCGACGGGACACGGACGCTGGAGCGGGGAGTGCGGGCGCGACGTTGAGTGGCGGACTCGACGAACGGACCGGACGGCGAACCTGGACGACGACGTCCCCATGACGCGGTGTTGACGACTACCGCTGGGACGTGGAGCAGCTGCATGGCAGCGGACTCTCCCCAGGCCCGCTGATGACCGTTCCCCGATCCCGAAACCCCCCCCCAAGGCAATGAGTGAGTGAATAAACCCTTTTGCCGAGAGCGAAGTATTGCAGTGTCATATTCATCCGGGAACAGGGTCTGAAGGAATCAGAGGTAGATGCCCGCAGGATGAAACCCCAGAATACGGCTTTTAAGTTTGGACTTGTTGGGTGGAGGAGCCATGAGTCATGGGCTACGGTACGCGACATCATATCACATTACATCTCGCTGTCACATGACGAAACAGTGTGTAGAAATCCGGTGAGGCAGTTACTATTTAACTGTTTATTACAGTTTAGCAGGCAGAAGAGACACGACCTGCTTTCAGATTATCAACTCGCAAAAGAACGAATGTGCTCGAGCTAAGTCCATCCGCTTCAGCTACGCCGACGACTACGACGATCGTCCTTTATTAGTCACAACACTTCTTTCCTCCTTAGGAAGTCCTGTAGCGGTCAGGCTCATGGTGGCTCCGGTTTGGGTATCTTTTACTTGTTTTCGTCTGCTGTACGGAGTTATCAGTCGCGTGAATGACAGTGGGCTCCAGCTGGGTGTGGAATTTAGAGGTCCAAGTAGCATACATAGCTAGCGCTGGAATATCGGGATCATCGTATGTTAATTTTGGCTTGAGGTGATCTGCATATACCCGACGGGTTTTGTAATCCTCATCTAAATCTTCGTACATGATGCAGCCGATTCTTTCTGTAACAACGCCTTTAGCCCTGTGTTGTTTCCTGCTTTAATGTTTTACTAACGCCTGCTTCCCGACATAAGCTGCCTTAGGGTCCTTTTTAAAGTAATGACATCCTTTTAGTACCCGATGCTGACAGCACGCGCTCACTAGGAAAATGCAAATAAATCGTCGAAAACGAAATGTCGCCGTACCAGAGTGAAAGCAAGAAGCGCGTGAAGAAAAACGCGCATTTAAGCGCTTCAGAAGAAATAAGAAAAATTAGTGTTCGGAACAAAATGGCCAGATATTATCAACCGGCAAAGCGACCATGAAGGTAGCTATGCCTTCGTCTTTCTTTACTTGTGTTGCTTTTGGGACCGAACTGTCTGAGGCTTCAACAAGTCAAGAACCGTCCGGTAAGTCCTGCTTGCGAGAGGTGAACACAGAAGTTCTTCTGTCAAGATGTGAGGGTGGTCCGACACCTCATCAAGCAGTCTCAAAGTCCTGTTGTCCTGTCTCTTCTGAAGGAACGTCGTAGGGCAGTCTTCAATGTTTTTACCAAATTTTCAACCCGTCCGTTTGACTTGTGGTGATACGGCGGAAATAAAAGATATAAAATTCCGCCATTACCCATGAAAGCCTAAATGCAGTGCTTAAGAACTGTGGCCAATTGTCACTAACCAACTGTCCTGGTGCAGCGTGACGAGACAAAATTTCCTGTAGCACATCGATGGTGTCGGCCGCTAATGTAGTCCTCATTTCAACGACCTCTGGCCATTTGCTAAAAGCATTAATGACGATACGATATCTCTAGTATTCGAGGCCTCTGAAGTCAGTGTGAACTGGGTACCGCAGTTGTTCTACAGATATTTGTGGCTAGTTGACAGAGACGCTGACGAAACGCTCAAATTTCTGCGTCTTCAGTTCAATATAACTGTCCATATCTGGCCACCGGACGTATGACAGTACCGGCACCTTTTATCTTGGTTTGCCTCGAGTGACCTTTATCAAGAAGACCATTACTCATTGTTGGAACTTAAGTTCGGCCAAAGTTTGGGAATCCCATATATTGCAACTGTTTGCGAAGATTAAATCAAACCGGTGTCTGTGGAATAGCGCGAGGTCGGCGTGTACCACCTTCTCTGATCAGCCCTTTTCAACGTGCCGTTTTACCGAGGGAATAACAGGATCTGACACTCTTGCTGCAGATATGTTCGTTGCCTTCACTCGTAATTTAGTGAAACTTTCGACGTGAGGCGCAAACAACTTGTGTTGCACAGGATATGGTAAATACACAGCTTGTCATTCCTTTGTTGAAGCCGTCGTTTGAGCCTTCTGCGAAGCGTGAGATGCCATCAGAGGCTTCAGATTTCCCCTGTAGCGCGTACTAAATGGTGTAGTTGTGGTTCACGTGAAAGATTGACAAACGTTGCAGTCTGTTCGCCGATGTGAAGGGAACACCTTTCATGGCGCCAAATAAGGTTGTCAGGGGTGTGTGAGCTGTATGTGACACAAACTTGCGGCTCAAGGGTTCTAGTGAAACTTCTTGACCCCAAATATTACGACAGGGGAGTCCTTCTCAGCTTGCGCATATGGACGCTCTTATGAGTTGACTGTCTTGAAACATCTGGCATCGGTGCGTTCTTTGCCACCAATCTGGTGGAAAATTCCTGCGCCAACGCCTTCAGGCGATTTATCTGCCGCAAGGTATATGGGAAAATCAGTGTCGAAGTGGACAAGAGCTTGAGCCGTCAGATGTTGTTTGATGTTTCCAAGCACAACTTTATTCACTCGTAGTTCCATTGCAGGTGGTATTTTTTCAGAGTGGGCTGTTTAGCGGTGCTCATCTCTCAGCCAGGTTCAGAAGAAACTTGATGTAATGTTGCAAAATGCCATCTTATCTGGCTGATATTTCTTGTGTTTCGGCATTATTAGAATGGCCGACATCTTTTTCGTGGAGCGTGTAAAACCGTCGGCAGAAACGACTTTCCCGAGGTATTCAACCCTTCCTCCGAGAAAGACGCACTTGGCCATTCTTGAGTGGGACACCGTATTCCTGGAGGCGCAGGCGAACCTTTCCTAGATTCCAGAAGCGCTCAGCAGTGTTACTTTTAGTGATTTTGATATCATCGAGGTTGCGAGCGACGCCGTCCAGTCCAGCAGTCACCTGGTTCATCGTGCGCTGGGAAACTACTGGGACGGAGGCAACTTCACAAGGGATCCGGTTGAATTAGAATAGGCCTCACTGAGTGTTAAGAGGATATTGCAGCTGAATTAGAACTAAAATAATGATCATCTAGGATTCCAGGGAGCATTGCGGGTCCTGCCTTCTTACCCACTCGGACTGCTCTAGCCACCATCAAGAAAGTAATGAAACATCACCTTTTTTTGCTCAGCTTGAATTTAGACGCTTGCCCTGGACACGAGGGAACTGGATTGGAAAGGGGGATGAGGGGGGGGGGAGGAGAAGAAGATGATCCCATTGTTTTTGTGTTAGGCAGAAAAAAGACGAAGTCTGCTGAATTATACGCCTTCGCTCATTCCGTCTGTGTTTCCTGACTTTGGGCAGGATGCGGGAAGCAGAAATGTTGTAATACTAGCAGAGGTTTAGATTTCCGTGCGCCTCCAAACTCCACGAAACGTATTTCTTTCTCGCAAAAATCATACTTCCAGGTCAAATAAATTCAAATGTTATTTGATTTTACCCAAATTACGTGATGTACGGAAAGACAAAAGGCCAACAAGATATGGGTTGACTGTTAGAGTATATCATTTATGAACTGAAAAGAAACAGTCCAGGTTGCATCATTTGAAGTTATTAAATGGAGCACCGAAATTTTATTTCATTTCCGCGTTCGTTCATGATAAAGATCATACCGCAACGGAGTCCTCTGCTAACCACTGCTGCCTTAATAAAGGTGGCTCGGAGCGCTGATTGAGGTCATAGTTTCTTCTGTGGCACCAACGTGCTAAAACCTATAATAAATTCAACTACCCGTAACCATAACTAAAGTCCAATACCAATGGAGCGAAAGGATACAGAAAAGGAATCAAAAGAAATTGAATTTTGGTCGCGCTTGCGATTTGCCTGAGCTCTCATTTTCATTCGGTTCAACAATATCGCGGCATGATGTTTTGAATGTATAATTTTCGCAATTATTTCTTTCAGCGCCTGGACACTAAAGCACTTCGTTCAAGCTTTATTTTTTGTTTTTCGGTTTCTGCGCAAAGCGGTGTATAGCCTGCATGTGATGATCATTTCACCCGGCCTTGCATAAGTTCGATTTTACAAGCGTTACAAAAAAGTCCTAATTCTACATGGCGGGGCATTTTGAAACTCACTGCATGTTCTCGTACACAGATTGACGGCAATTAAAAACTCTAGCCATACACAATGACAAGTAGAGACTAGGTCAGTCTACGCTTGAGTGCCAGTTAGGACCCGCCTCGTTTATATACAAAACAAATATACGGAGCTTTTGTGACGTCATGCAGCTCCGACGCATAGTTAGTTACTGGGAAAAGTACCAGAAAAGCGGTTCATTCCTTTCGCGCGCGTTGTATGAACCATGACTCCCTAAGAAATGTATTCCCAATTATTCTCCGAGACGAGCACGGTGCTGTTGTCAGAAGTCTACTTTGTGGCCGAACCCTTTCAAAAAATTTATATTTGGCCAAGTCTGAAGATTTCAGATATGGCCATATCAAAAATTGGCCACATATAACCTGATATGGTATATCTGCCAGATATAGCCTCATAATGCCAGATATAGCCTGATAGCCCTGGCACAGGTATGGAAATCCCAGATCTGGCTAAGTAAGGAAATTCCAGATCTGGCCAGGCATATCAAAAGGACTCAAGCCTGAAATCGGCACTTTATATGTTTTCATTGTCTACAATTCTCCTAAGTGCCCCGGCCCGCACTCGAGGAATTATAGGAACGGTGATCCTTCAGCTCCATAGTGATCGCTAGTTTTGACCAATTCCATGGTTACACAGTTTCGAGTGTAACTCGTAGTCACCCTGAACAAGCGTCCCAAAGGGCTCAAGGACCTGTCATATCACTTTTAAAATTTCTCGTCAATGGCAGCATTTATGATACTGTGCATTCTGTCCAACCTTCAATCAGGCTGAGGCGCCGAAATCTCTTATAATATTATCATTTTCGTGATTGTTGTTTGAGCAGGAATTACTTAAAAGCCGAGAAATCACAACAGCCAAAACCGGGATTTAGCTCGGATTCAGCGGAGCTGTTTCTAGCATTTTTAGCGTTTCTAACTTAATATCAGCGTCTTTGAAGCTGTACAAGAATGATAATAATGTCAGATATATGTCTGCAGCTCATCCAGGTTGAAGGTTGAACAGAATGCACAGTACTGACATTGGCGAAAAATGTTAAAGGTCATATGACAGGTACTTTGGTTCAATACGACACTTGTTCAGGGTGACTCCGAATTACACTCAAAACTGTGTAACCAAAGAATTGTTCGAAATTTCCGATCACAGGCAGCTGAAGAAACACCGTCCCTATGATTCCTCAAGTACGGGCCGAGGTGCTTGGGAGATTTGCAAATTGTCTATTCCGGCGTAATGTTAACACTTCAAAATAATTAATTCTCCATTGAAATCCTCGTGAAAATTAGCACAAATAATCTCAAACTTAAGCTTGCCAAAGCTGAAGTTTGGGATTATTCGCGCTAATATTTAGCTTGCGAACAATGAGTCATTCACATTTTGCTAACAAAGTAAGTTTTTAACTTTTTTTTTAACTTTTTAATATATTGAAAACCGGCCACCAGATAAAGCTGTATATACGCCAGATAAGGCTGTGTATACGCCAGATAAGTCTGTATATACGTCATATCGTTTAATTCGTCTGAAAATTCTGTATATCGTTTAATTCGTCTGAAAATTCCTTTTCGTGTCTTTTGTAACAGGATATTGGTGTTTCCGATGTAATACTGCTCTTGTACCAAAAAATAAGAGCCGAAATTTCGTTCTATATTCATTTAAGTGGTTGATGTAAGAATAATATATTACTTAAAAGCTTGCAGAGGTGCATATTTTTAGAATACATTGGCATGCAATAATATTTTCGAACTTGTATTCTTAAGCAGAAAAGGTGCGCGGACCAGGGTTAGAATGATTAGACCCTTCGCGAAGTAGTTGTGATGCAGAGGATCTTATACAAATGGGTCAAAGATGGACGGGTTGAAACGCAAAGGGTCTTTCGAGTATCGGTTGAAACGGGACAGGTTCAAATGAAAAGGGCGTTTCGGGAATGGGACGAAACGGGACGGGTTCAAACAGGAAAGGTCGTTTTGAGAATGGGTCGAAACGGGACGGGTTCAAACGGGAAGGTCGATTCGGGAATGGGTCGAAATGGGACGGGTTCAAACGGGAATGGGTTGTTTCGGGCTACACCCTGAGACACTGCTTCTCCCCAGCCTCTGTGGAACGCAGACCCGAGTCGGCTTGCCGCTTCTTGCGCGGTATTTTGGCCAGCCGAGCTAGGCGCTGCTTCCGCTCCTCTGTCTCGTTCGCCCGCCTTCCACGCTTAGCAGCGGCCTCTTCTGTCTAACGCTGCTTTCGCGGTTCACCGGTTTCGGCAGCCCGTCTCCTTCGTTCGCAATCAGTCTTCTCTTGCCGCCTACATAGACCAGCGCTAGTACTTGGTTCACACTCCCATTTGTAACACAAACCAAGGCATACAGGTTCTGCACACCTGCAAGTTCAGATCACGAGGTTCAGGTTCGCCCCAGCATCCGCGCGCGCATTGGCTTCCGCTCCGTGACGTAGCCTCCCTCTCACCTTTGTCCCTCACTGCTCTCTTCCACTCTACACGGTGCGCTTCACTTTCCACTGTTTTCTCCACTGACGAGCGCCGTCAGCTTTTCGCTGCCATGTGGATACTAAAGCCGACGCGTTAATAATGTAAACGATTACGCCCAGGTTTGACCATTGTGGTGTTGAGTCACCAGGTGACCACTAATTATGTGTCGAAATTCCAACGAAAACCACCCATAATTCAAGAGGGTTTACAAAAGTAGGTATCAAGGCACACCCAGAGGTGGAGATGCCATGATATAGCGCTCACTTACACACTGTGTTTATATTGTCGGAGGCATGTTTGTTTCTGAGAATGAAAAAATATGTCATGTAAATATTCTCACACTTGCAAATGAATGAGGCAAAGGAGATCCTTGAAGTTTAAGAAAATATTTGTCAGGATTCTCAGACCAAAAAGAAGCCTTTTGAGGCCCCTTTGAATGTTTGTAAAAATTTACACTAAAACAATTCCACCTCTTTTGTCATATTATGTATATCTACGCCAGTGCTTACTCCAAGGCTTATATCAGCTTGACATATTCTGTACTAATTTCGTCAACATTAAAAGCGTTCGCAAGTGCGTAATTAGACCGCAGAAAAAACACAAAAGCGATTATAATTTCTTGATGAAATTAGCTTTTAAATCTAAGAAATTTACCGATTGGTCTTTTTTCTCGTCGCCAACCAGATGCTGTGACTTCAGCCATTTCCTGGCTATGTCAGATTTCTTTTATATTTTCCAACCCCCTACCCTCCTGATTGTAAGATTAAGAATGCTTTACTTCAGAAACGATGAAAAAAACTGTTACATCAGAAAAAGTCTCCATACAATCTGTACGACAGGGGACAGTTCACCATGGCGTCAAGAAGTGCGCATATCTCGAAGGCAAAATTTAAAATTAAGTTATGTGAACCACCTCCTTATTGTTGCATCTGAAACATAGTTGTCCTTTCTTATGTGCCAAAAACTAGAGCGTTAGGTTCAAGATGAGTTGGTTGATGAAGATTGTCTGGAGTAAAAGCGAGAGGGTAATATATTGCCGCCCGCAGAGCCGAGAAAGCAACGCTCGGTCACGGTCTTCTAGAAGATTCCCATTCATTCTCGCACTAGACGTAATTTTCTCTTTGCTTTGTTGTTCTCGAAAGTGCCAGTTCATCCTCGCCCCGAGCGCGCGACGCTCGAACTTTCTTTGCCGAACTTTCGAGATAACGACGCACTCTAGATAAGCAGCTGCCCGCGACATTGTCGAGTCAGTCCCGCGCGCTCTGTTTCACCGCCGAATCGCCGCCTGCTTTTCTGCTGCCTCGACGCTCTTTCGTTTATTATTTTTGGTTGGCACCAGTTCGCCCATTACACCTTTATTTTTCAGTTCACTGCTCGTCTTCGTGTCACCTCCGTTTGTGACAATATCAGCAAGTAAGAAAACGGACCTTGGAGCATCTGCAAGGTTTCATTGGAGCCCGTTCTGTTCCTGTCCGCAATAACAACTGTGGCTCCTTCTCGTGCGAGTACCATGCAGACGCTTCTGCCAATCCCACTTGCTCCCCGGTTACAACTCCCAGGCGGCCGCTGGGTCCCAGAGATCGGAACTCTCTCTGGTTGTTTGCAGGACCAGGGTTTTCCTGATTGCCATCATTCTGGCAGACCACTGACCCTGAAAGCACGGAATATTATTAAAATGAGTTAAAAAATGCATTTAGTATGTTAAAACTATATAACTTATTGTATGATTCATCGCGAATTTAATTCGTCAAAAGCAAATAAATTTAGCAGCAGAGTCTCTTGGCCAGAACACTAAATTAATGAATAGCTTGGAGTACCAAACACGACGGACCACCTTGATTAGAGAATAACTCCATGAAACACGGTTTTATCCGCCACTCGACGACACTGAAAGGCCTGGTCGGCAGGCTACCCCTTTCTAGTACATAGAGGAAGAGCTTTTATAAGATAAGGACAGTTGTTTCTTTTAGCTGAACTGGGAAAATTGCTGCATGGTGCAAAGATTAGAGACGTTTACGCTTCTCCGTAATGGGGAATTAGAGCTCAGCCTTCGAGGTATTTTGATTTTGCGATATATCGTGGTAGAGAATGTGAGAGATGAATATATCAGACTTGTACGTAACTTAAATACTCTACTCAAGTTACTGTATCTTAAATACTTTTGTGAGTAACTTGGTATCTTGCAAATACTTTCGAACGTCACTATATAGTACTCTAACTTAAATACGTTTTTCAAGTAACTTGCACTCATTTTTAAGTTACTTTCTATTTCTTATTTTCTTTAGAGGCGGGAAGCTTGGAAAATATTGAACTCAGTTATTTTGGTTAGGCACCCTGCTATTGGAAATACATTTCGTGCCAGGTAATACAGTGCAGATCCGTGCTTCTGCTGAAAGAGGTGACACGGAGAAGCAGGTGTCGCAGCCTCAAGCCGAGCAAACGCGTGTCGTGTCTTCTAACTGGGCAAAACGTCAAAGCACATTTTTTTACGATTTGTTGGTGGCCAAGCCCAAGAGCCACAGAGATTCCGAAGCTGAAGGGCATGCGGGTGAAAGCATAAGATGTGCACAAGGCTATCAAGCCGGAGGGAGGGCACTTGTGTCGCAGAGAGGGTGGGTTCTACAAGTGTCTGGTAAGAGTTGACAGTAAATTGGACCTTAGTTTTCTATGTTATGGAGTGAAAGCATATAAAAGAAAGCCGTCCAGCTTCAGAAGTGCCTTTGCATCCGCACGCAGTCGCACACACCGCTCGTTCGTTTCACTAGGCTTTCTTCGCACACAAGACTCGTAAGACGCGACTTCACGGCTTCAATGCGGCGGCCCATCGCTCGCGACGTTCGCAGCATTAGCAAGTTTCAGTAGACCGTGTTTCCCACTCCGCTAACCCTCCGCTACGAAGAAACCATCACTGCGCCTGCATGACGACGGCTTTGGCTGTAGAGTTCCGGGTAGCGGAGGGGCTTAGCCAGGGGAAACACGGTCTATTAAAACTCGCTAACAGCGAGTTTTAGTAAAGAGATTTCCAGGAGTCTCCATAGTAGCTGGGAGGAAGAATTTTTCCTGACTTCGGTTGTGCTTGACAATGAACTGCAGAGAAAATTGTATTTTGAGATTACCTTGAAAGTAACGAGTTACTTTTTTGGAATATTTTGTACTTTACTCAATTACTTTACAAATTTGAGTATTTAGTACTCTACTCAGCTGCTTTTTTTCGTGGTACTCAGTAACTTAACTTAAATACTTTTAGTGTGTATATTGTACAAACCTGGAATATATCCTTATACTAATATTTTTAGTTCCTTTTTCTATCTTTTGTTTTTTTGTTTGAGGATAGGCTTCAAAGGACGAGGAGCGTATACGGGCAGAGCCTGATAGTGTAACGCGTGTGATGTTTGCTTTAACGTGAAACGTTCTTTGGCTATTTCCTCCAGATTTCATGCAACCGCATTTGGTCAAGCCGTGCGTTGTGCCGTCAAACGATGTCACACTTCCCCACCTAAATCTAGCTGGGAAATTGACGCCACGTGACGTCAACACCAATTCAGTTTCCGCATTAAATTTAGCGGGAAAAAGGACGTCACATGACCTCCGGTTATGTGACTTACAAATAGAGTTTCGGGACTAGATTTATTGGGAAAATTGTCGTCACGTCACCTCTACACCAATTTTGTTTTCCCTCTAAATTTTGCGGGGAAATTCTGCAACATGACTTAATGTAACGTGACTTATGCACAAATTCGGTTTCCCCACTGAAAAAAGAGGGAAAGCTGAAGTTTCGTGACCTTAACACCAATTCAATTTTCCTGCTAGATTTGGCGGGGTATTAAATTGGTGTATACACCTTTTTCGTTTAGCCTTGTACCCAGCCGCGTTGTCCCCATATCTGGTATGCGTGTCGAAAAAAACAAGAAATTTTAACCCGGAAAAAGAAAAAAAAATATAGAAAGGACATAACAAGAACGAATGAGGGTTGAAATTAAAATGTCAACATGTTCTACAGGCGAGGCCAGAGGCAAGCGATGTTTTCACGCATACCGGAAGTTCCAGAATTGAAGATGGCGGCGCCCACGTAGAAAAGGTGTATAGGTCTGTGACCTCCCATACTGCAACGCGCGTCCTACGCCGACGGCAATATACACCAACTCATTCCCCCGCTACATTTAGCGGAGAACCTGGATTGGTGTTGAGGTCATGTGACGTCAGTTTTCCCGCTCAATTTTGAGGGGAATCTGAATGCACAGTGTTTTATTACGGGGCGTCACAGACCTACACACCTCAATTTCTGCGCTAAATTAAGCGGGCCATAAAATTGTTGCATATGTCTGTGACTTACCGTAATGACACGAGCGTAATTACGCCAACGCCGACGGCGACGCCGGCGCCGACGCCGTTATACGCTAAAACGAGAGCCTAACCGCCGAATTCACAAACCTCACTCCAATTGAAGCGCCCCTCCACTTCCTCGAGGAAGGCGCAGGGGCCGGCTCTGGCAGATCGCGATGACGGAGATGCGGCCTAGGCTGCTTATCCGTCCTCGCCATTGGCCAGCGCCGGACCTAGCGCCTTCCGTGAGGAAGTGGAGGGCGCCTCAATAGACCTATTGCTAAATTACCCAAGGATCAAGTAGAATGCAGGGATTGGTGTTCCACGCGCCACACACGCTCGCCTTCCCCGTATAAAAGGTTCGAAGTAAATAACCAAAAATAACGCGTTGACAAACGCCCGTGCAAGAATGCAATTTGTTTTAGGCATTCGCTTTCCAAAAGTTACTACTGCTGAGGCCAGCACGTGTGGCGCGTGAAACACCAATCGCTCCATTATCCTTGATACTTAGAGTAATTTAGCAATAGGTCTATTGGAGTGAGGTTTGTGAATTTGGCGGCTAGAGCTGCGTTCTAAAAGCAAAACCACCATTACTCCACGCGTTTTGGCGAGCATCAAGGTGAAGTAAGAATAACATAGGGTGGGAGAAGAAGGCGTAACCCCAATAAATGGAAGGTATATCATAAACTCAACCAAAGGCCTATGAATTAGCTTAGCCAAACCTATGTTTTTATCAGTTAAACACGAGCAAGACCTGGTCTCGGACCAGGCAACTAGGAATCAATAGCCCGGCACCTTCCACGAACCGATTTGCTAGGATCGCATAGCTGGAATTTAATCATACCGACATGTTCGTGTGAAAGCGTATCAGGAATTTCAAGACAAACTTACTGATTGCCAAAAGGGCTACTAGAACGTTCAACTTCTCTCCGTTCATGGCGAAAGACTGCCCGGAATGTGATGAAATGATATGACACTAATCGCAGAAACTGAAGGTTTTTATAATGCGGCCTTCTATGGGTTGCCTGTCCCGACTTTAGACACAAACGTTACACATAGATGTTTTCTCGGGGCTATATACAGTTTGATCTGAAGCCTAGAGATAACACGCGCATTGCGACGAATGGGGAAGTTTTTTTCAACCTTGAGGACATAGTCCACGCATACTGACAACGACTATTGCGTGCTGCGTCGAAGAGGCTGCAAGTAGAAATTGTACGCGCAATCACATTCTGCGTCCTTTTCAGAACAACCTTACAGCTGTTGTTTTCAATGACTGCATCTCTTTGTGGAAGCTGTTGTTTTCAGCATCCGAGCGGTTTATGCTAAAATACGACCTTGCCCGACGTGTTCGCGCAGTGCAAAGTCACAGTGAAGGCGAAGGTTCATCTAATACTGCAGTTCTACTGAACAACATCATCAAGGTTGAAGTCGGTACTGCGTTCAAAAAGCACAAGTGTGTAGTGTCAAGTGCTGAGGAAGGTTACCGAAACTGGATTACGGTAGCCACACATGACGGCATGAGATCCGCAGACGCAACCATACCTGAACACTGATCGAAAAAAACAATAATGTAGTGTTTCACCTAAGACTAAAATATAATCAATCGTAGGAATTATGTACCGCTCACTAAAAGTAAATGTGTGTTACTTTCAAGATAACGCATCGCAAACCGGCAACCATGTTTAATGCTGAGTTTAAAGTAACGGTTTCTTACCCAGTGTAGCGTACCCGGTCGCCTTTTGTGTAAACCTTTTCTTGAGTTAGGCGCCCTGCTTGTAATTCGGATACAATTATTTTGAATGTTGCTTCAGTGCTAACGTGAACGTATACCTAAGAGAGTTGCTTCTGCACTTCGAGCCGTAGTGATATGCAAGCAATTCCGAAATTGATTAACACAGTGTGTACACTCCCAGCGTAAGCCATATATCGTTTGTTCTGTATTTGTTGAAAATAAAACAGCGCATCCTTGTAACGGAGCTGTTTCTTGTTACTGCATTATATAGAGTCGATAAGCCGGAAAGCCACTTTGTTCGCAGCCGCACAATTTTCAGCTTAGGTGCTGTCTCAGGAAATACTCACATTTTACGTCACAGTGACTTGTAAAAAATTACGGCAAACAGTATCAGTTAGAATCGCCTCACGTGCCCTAATCGGTGCCAGAAAATATCCGGTTTATTTTCTTCCCGTTATGCTCAAATTACAGCTCTAAAATGTAATCATTATGGGTTGAATGTAATTCACCAATAGCGTTCGTTTTCAAAACAAGGAAGGGTACCATTGCCTCGACATGCCAATGGATGTCGAGGCAAATTCGCATGTCGAGGCAGAGATCGTCACGAGTCTAAATCGAATGCTTCGGCAATTATTCTGTCCACCGTATGAGCCGTGTTTAAATATCGTCAGCGCGGGGATCGGAACCCTTGATGGTGAAATTCTGAAGATCGAGTTGTTGACAACCCAACAATGCGATCCTAATAACGTTGTCATCAAGGTTTGCGAAGGAGAGACTGAAAGAAAATATCCACCTCAATCCATAAAATTACGCCGCGAAAAAGGACGCTTTTTGGTCAGTGGTTTCGCGGGCAAGTATACTTTGATCCCACTAGTGTCAGCAAGCCTGAGTAAGGCGAGAAACATTCCTACCCAATATAGTTGCACGGCCTTTTTAAGTGTTTTTTATTTGTCGTAGGAAATTATGCTATACGTATCTCACACCAAGTCTTTCCTCTTGCTACATTTGAAACACTCAATTAGCACTTCGTGACGTCACTTTTCGTTTTTCTGTATTGGCTACCGCTGGCTAGACCAATCACATATGGATGTTTTCATCTTAACAAATTGACGGTATTAAGGCCGAATTTTAATTTTTAAAAAAACATATACATGTTTTGGCAGCATTCTTGAAATGAAAGACAACGTAAACGGGAAGCTTGCCGGATTGTTCTGTTTTTAGGTTTTTGGTCTTTAAAGCGGCCACACTGCGTGCAAGTGTTCTTACTTGTGCGCTAAATGTAAAGTCAAGTATTAAATTAGGTCATTACTCATATCCGTGCTACAATATTGACCATAAAATCACCCATGCAAAGACGCATTAACAAAGCGCATCTTACAAAATTTAAGCTTTAATGGCGGACGTACAAACAATATACTACACTTTCCATTTATAGGTTCTAGTAAACTACTATCATACCACACTACTAAAAAAATAAGGAACTGAAAAATGGGGCTTTTAAAAAATCGATCCCGAATTCGCAAAAACTTTGGAACATAGGTCAATTCAAATGTATGTAGCAAATGTCTTTTGCAAAGAAAACTGAATTTGAAATAAATAAAATGAACTAAGCCTAAACTTTTCTTTCATATCTAGATGATTAAAATAACTTTAATAGGTGATGCGTCAACAATTGACAAGCTTTGCAAAATATAATAAGGAAAGAAGCACTCCGACATTTTTTTTAAAGAAAATATGCTAAAGAGCGAATAAACTTTTACTTCAATATACACAGTGAAAACTATTTTGAAATTCTCACCAAGGAGTCCTAGTGCAATAGTTTGATAAGTGACAAAATAGCGACTGGTCGTACATGCCATCTCCGAGAGGCTAAAGGAACGTTTGTTTTCAACTTGGCTGCTCCAACGGCCAATAACTTGCTACATTTCAAATTAATCCGCCGAGCTTGCCATTTACACTGTCTTTTATTTAAAGTATGCTACCAAAACATGTATATTTATTTTTCTCAAAATTAAAATTTCCACCCTTAAACCGTGCCTGAGTTGAGATGAAAACGCCCACATACAAATAAACGCAGAATAAAGAGGAGAAACGCAGCGACGATGCACTCTTGCCGCACCGCAGCCTGGACTGGCGCCATCGGAACGCAACTACGGCTGCGCGCTAACTCAGTTTGAAACGAAGTAAAACACAACTCTAAATACCCTGATGCTAGTTCTTGCTATTGAAAAAACATTTTCACTTTGCAACCAGTCACTCGGGGAGGGATTTATAAGAACACACCATTGGGTCATTCCACGCCAAACGATCCAGCCCCTAAATCGACCATCACGGATTTGGTTTTAAAAAATTGTAGGCACTTAGATCGACGTAAAAGTGGCCTTCCCAATATATTTTTGCAGTAAAAATTTTTTTGCTCTTTTGGCGACCCCTTGATTACCACGAACAACTGGCTTCAAGGGCTATATACGGCATTTTTTTTCCTGGCAGTTTTGAAAGTAGGCTGTAAAATAACACTGTTTTTAGTAACTAAATAGGTCCCTCTAAATGCCCAAATAGTTACTTGCATGTAATTTCAACCTTTTCTTGCAATTCTGTGGCACTAAAAATCGCCTAAAATGCCGATATTCACCTTTTTTTCCTCGGAAAACGGCAAATTATCAAGCATAAAGTTTATTTGTATTGATTGCACTTAAATGGAAGTTCATTATAAAAATATTTTTCGTATAATATTTGTTGCGGTGTTTCTTGGAAAAAATCGCCAATCTTGATAATAGCGCAAAAAGAGCAACTTTCACTTAAGAATAACGGTGTGAGGTGGTCGGTCTAAAAATATATTGTCAACGGCAATACGTCATTTAGAACCCAGACATCAAATAGGCAATGTTAGAAAAAAGTGTTATTTCTTAAACGCGAAAAAATAATTTTTCAATTTCGGTCGCCGCACCCTCGCGTCCTTGTCTAGAGACGTCGAACAGCGGCGTACTGCAGCGGCGACGCCGCCGGGCAACAGAGCAGACGGGTTCGCTACGCGAGCGCGCAAAGCAGACGGGTTTGCTAAATAGGCGTGCAAAGCAGACGGCAGAATCTAAAAAGTGGTTGTGACATCGTCTGCTAATCGCACAGCGGCGTGAGTTCACATGTAATGGGTGGAAAGTGAACAAACTTTTTCCCATGGAACCGAATAACGCAGGTAATCTGGCTTCCACGGATCATGCCAGGGAATCTCAAGGTGGGTTTTAGGCAATATGTTTTACTAGTTATTGCTTTTAAACGTTCTAAAAGCGAGGTTTTAGCCTCGTACTTGTTACAGTAATTCCAGAAACGCAGGTGAAATTCGGTTCTTTGAGTGCACTGAGCAAACAATACATCTTTTTTCAGAAGACCATCTTGTGCCGTGTTCATTGGGGCCAAAAGGGTGCCATAAAACGACGCAAGTCAACAGGAAGTTTCTCGTTAAAATTTCAACTGTGACAGAAAGAGAACAACGCCTTTTGGCTCTGCGTGCAAACAAAGACGAAGACGCGCTCAACACAATATGCGCTCATCATTATCATACTTACGTAAAGAAGTATACCACACTTCTGGCTTCCAAGTTCTGTATGGACCCGTTCCTTGAACACACCAGGAGCCGGCGTGGGACATCAGTTATATCACTAGAGCTTGCGATAGCTCTGCCGTCATTGAAGCTTGTTCCTGGAGAAAGGTTGTGCCCCGGGTGCAAAGTTCGCTGCTTCCAAATGGACGCGAGGTTCAAGCAGACTACTGACACGCTTACTGAAGAGATGACCTCCTCTGAAATTAGCGACCAGGAAGAAGCATTCCCCTCATCGTTGAGTCTCAAATTTTCAGCAGTTGGGGAAATTCCTCTGTCCATGGGGCAGAAGTACGGACAAACAAATACGGATATGCAAACGACGCTGGACAGTCGAAGCCGGAATGTCAGTAACCTGACCAACACTGCGGACGTCAACGTCTCGTCGACATCTAGACCAACACCTAGTTATGAGTTCCTGACAGACGACTACAGACGGCTCATGGAAGACGTCAAGAAGCGCTTTGGCGAAGAAAAAGACCGATCAAAAAAGATTTCGCTTTTGACCCTGGCCCCGAGCTCGTGGTCGCGAAAACGGATCGCGCAGTATTTTGGTGCCTCTGAAAGACAGGTTCGCCTTGCCATGTCAATGAAACAAGAGAAGGGCATCTTGAGTTGCTCAACGCAAAGGTTGAACAGACCACTAGACGAATCAACTAAAAGCTCTGTCAGAAACTTTTATGAAGACGAGCTTGTTTCCATCTGCCTTCCAGGCAAAAAAGACGTCGTTCGTGGGAGCCAAAAACGATTGCTTTTAATGAACCTGAAGGAAGCATATGAAGAATGGAAGAAGAGCAACAACGGAGTGAAATGCGGATTTTCAAAGTTCGCTGCTTTACGGCCCATGCACTGTCTGCTTGCTGGAGCTTCAGGAACGCACTCAGTCTGCGTTTGCCTTTATCACCAGAACCTGAAGTTACTTCTTCACTCATCCGGTCTGGAACACACAGTTGATTCCTTGGTTGGAATGACAGTGTGTGACTTAAACAATGAAGACTGCATGCTTGGCAGGTGTAAGCAATGCCCAGGCATTACGCACGTCGCACCTTTGCTTATGAACTCCGCAGCCCTTGACCCCGACTTAGTGAGCAACGTTACCGTCTGTCAATGGGTCAGTGGAGCACGGTGCAAACTTGAGACAATGGTTCTTACGCCAGAAGAATTGTCCGAGCGGTTGCTAGAGATGCTGAAAGAACTAAAGACGCATCACTTCGTGAGCAAGGTTCAGGCGCGTCATCTACGCGACTTAAAAATGCGTCTTACGCCAACAGAAGCAATAGTGCTGCTAGATTTTGCTGAAAACTACAGCTTTCTTGTTCAGGACGCTCCACAATCATATCATTGGGACAATACCCAAGCTACAGTTCATCCCGTCGTCGTCTATTTTCGTCCACCAGATCGTCGTGACGAGCTCCACGTCATATCATACGCAATGATATCTGACTGTTTGGACCATACCACTGCAACGGTGTCGACTTTCCAGAAAATGTTCCTGGATGACTTGAAAGCCCAACTGCCTCACGTAGAACACATTCATTACTTCTCGGACGGTGCGGCGTCTCAATACAAAAACAAAAAGAACTTTGTAAACCTCTGTCATCACGTGGAAGACTACAACCTCAGTGCAACATGGAACTTTTTTGCCACATCGCACGGAAAAAGTGCCTGCGATGGAGTGGGCGGAACTGTGAAGAGACTGGCTGCGAAGTCAAGCCTACAAAGACCATTCAGCGGACAAATTTTAACACCACTAAATCTCTTCAACTGGGCACGCGACAACCTGACACAAATTCGAGCGATCTGGGTGCCGGAAAGTGATGTTCAGGTGCGGCGAGAGATGTTATTATACCGGTTCAATGTCGCTCTACCTATCCGCGGGACTAGAGGACTCCATTACTTCGAGCCAACCTCACTGACCGAAATGAACGTCGGCTTTACTTCTCTTTCAAGAACAGTAAACGTCACGACGGCGTCACGTCCTCAAATTGACTGCGTCTGAGAAGATTAGATAGAGCAAGTATTCCGAAGACCTACCCATCATCAGCTTGAGTGCCCGCCTTGGGGCCGACGAACTGGGTTGGCTCGAACTTCAAAAATTAATTTTTCGCGTTTAAGAAATAACACTTTTTTCTAACACTGCCTATTTGATGTCTGGGTTCTAAATTACGTATTGCCTTTGTCAATATATTTTTAGACCGACCACCTCATACCGTTATTCTTAAGTGAATGTTGCTCTTTTTGCGCTATTTTCAAGATTGGCGATTTTTTCCTTGAAACACCGCAACAAATATTATACAAAAAATATTTTTATAATGAACTTCAATCTAAGTGCTATTAATACAAGTAAAATTTATGCCTGATAATTTTGCCCTTTTACGAGGAAAAAAAGGTGAATATCGGCATTTTAGGCTATTTTTAGTGCCACAGAATTGCAAGAAAAGGTTGAAATTACATGCAAGTATCTATTTGGGCATTTAGAGGGACCTATTTAGTTACTAAAAACAGTGTTATTTTACAGCCTACTTTCAAAACTGCCAGGAAAAAAAATGCCGTCGATAGCCTTTGAAACCAGTTGTTCGCGGTAATCAAGGGATCGCCAAAAGAGCAAAAAAATTTTTACTGCAAAAATATATTGGAAAGGGCACTTTTACGTCGCCTTAAGTGCCTACAATTTTTTAAAACCAAATCCGTGATGGTCGATTTAGGGGCTGGATCGTTTAGCGTGGAATGACCCTATACACATCTTTTATCCCAACTCCAACTGTACCCCAAGCTGCAGTCTGATGGAAAACATTGAGCAGAGCAAGAAATTCATCGTCGTCGCATTCGTCGTTTTTATTGCGTTTCAATATCTCCCGCTTAACTTATCACGCGACGCCGAATACTCAAGATCTTGCGTTAGTTATTTTTGCATGACTGGTTTAGCTGTCAATAGCAAACTCACATAAAAAACGAGAGCCGTAGCGATGAACATTTGGCGCGGCCTACTAGGAAGTTTTCGTAGATGGTTTTCGCAGTCCCGCAAAGCTCTCCGCAACCCGTTGCCATACCCGGAACTCTAAAGTCAAGGACATCGGCGCGCAGGCGCAGTTGCGGCATCTTCTTTGCCCAAAACTTAACGGAGGGGGAAACGCGGTCAAGAAAACTCCCTATTAGCTCCATCAGCGCTAAAGGACTAGTAGGAAGAGAAGACTGGACAAGCCATGACTGGCAACCGACGTTTAATGGTCAAGGAGAGAAAATAAAACCCACTAGAGGTTTTTTTTTTCTATTTATACGTAAACGAGTTAAATTCCTCCCGTGACTTCGACGGCCGCTCCTGTCAGAAAGCTGCTCTTCGGGCTGCACATGAACGCGATTGTCTCGGATATTTCCTCGGGCCTGGCCTTGCGCTTCAACGCGGTTGACGCTACAAAGATGGCCACCTGGTCCTGGGGTAACTTTTCTAGCATGGGCGTGTCCACGGGGCCCGGTAGTATGGCATTCACGCGGATGCCTCTGCCGGCCACTTCCAGGGCCACTGCCTTGGTGAGAGAGACGACACCACCCTTGGAGGCGGAGTAGGGTGTTACTTGTGGGCAACCAGTCTTTCCAAATATGCTCGCGATGTTCACAATTGCGCCGTCCGTGACGTTGTTGGCCAGCATGTGCTTCACCGACGCTCGATCAATCAGGAAGGTTCCCTGAGAGTGATTGGAATCGGCTGAGTGCTCGCATGCCAGAATAATGCAATCAAAGAAGGCACATCACCTGTTGGACAGCAAACTATACGCTGGACACATTAAACATAAAAAACACGAAGGACATACAAGGGTATGAACATGAAGACATGACAGGTGCTGGAGTCTAAATTCTAGTTTCAATGCAATGGCAAAAAAAAGATGGAAGGAGTCTTTCGGTTCATATCCTTGTCAGTCCTTCGCGCTCTTTATCCTTAATATGCTAAAGCATGGAACCTGCTCTAATATATTTGTAGCTATGTGCAGGACATTAGATAACTTAGTTAAATTCCTCGGCACTTTTGTATACATTAAAAAAAACTATTCATATTTCGGCTGTGATGCCAATATCCAAGTTTTTGAGAAATTTCGGGCTTGGGATGTCTTGATAGTGAAGGTTCCTACTCACCACGAGCCCCAGAATAGTCCCTTCTTTAAAAATATTGTTATTGTGCGATGGCAATTCTAGGAGTGAGCAATTACCAAAGCACAAAATTTTAGATTGAGGAAGACCTCATGCACATGAATTCGAGAGCAGCGTGACCTATAATTAAAGACTTTGATCGACTCTGAGAGCTTGCATAATATAGGAAAGCTAGCGTAAAGTGTATTCAGGGATTCTATTCTTTGTTACTGGGCACGTAAATGTAAGGTCTAGTAAAACTTCGCGGAAGGAATTTCTAAATTGAAAGAAATTATCCCGTAAGAAAATCAAAGGCCAACGATATATAAATAGATCACACTGTTCTTACTGACAAAAAAATAAACGACGTGCAATATTAAATACACTTTTTTAATATGAACTGTGTCAATGTGTACAGTCTACAAATTGTTCAGCAGCGATATTTTTTAGCTGATCCTTGAGTTTTTTGTTCAATTGAAATAAAAGATCAGTATTCTGCTTTAGGGTAATTACGGTCTAAGGGTCCTTGCACAAACACCTCCCCTTTTTTTACTTAAGCAGAGCAAACGCCGGAGAGGATGCGAGTGAAAAGCAGCAAACCATCCAACTAAAGGAAAAATAACTCTTGTGGGAGGATATTGTCCTTGTATTTCAAATCTGAAAGAATGCTACATTTAACGACAAAGGTGCTATCTTGAGCTGTGCAGCAGGGTTCATCGCATTGTTTGGACTCACCCTCAAATTTGTGGCAAGTACATTTTCAAAGTCATTTTCACTCGTTTTCTCAATTGTCACCACGTCTCCCACAATCCCGGCGCAGTTCACAACGATGCTGATTTTTTTGTCAGGAAAAGACGCCTCAACCTCTTCAAACAGGGCGCTGACAGCGGTCGAGTTGGAGACGTCCACGTGGATGGCCAGATGATCCCCGTTGTATGAAGCTATAAAAAGAAGCAGCATCTGGACAAATCGAACAACCCTCGGGTGCGGCGATATGAGTTGGCCCTACAGTGGCAGATCAGTGCGAAACAGCAGCCGTGCGGTTATTAGCCCCGGGTACGTTTAGTCGTTAAAAAAGGTTTTAATAGACTCCTATTGTGTTTATTTTAGAAATGTAGATATGGTGTAAAGACAGAGGCGCCCGATGCATCAATATATTCATTTCATTTAGAACTAAACTGAGCCGGCTTACATTGCATCTAAATGTAAAAGCTTATTTTAAGGCCATCATTTTTGTCACTTGCAATTGGAGATAAGTATATGTACTGATCACGATAGATGAGCACATTTAGAAGGCACGCGTTAACTTCATGAATGTCATTTATACCACAAATAAAATATTACTGTGTTACACTAATCGAATTGCATAAGGTTAAACAATGTTTCTTATACACAGGTCATGCCACAGTTAGCATGTCCGTACAGTAAGTGGTCCCCTAGTAGGCAACGCTGATGTTGGGAATATATATGCAGCGATTGATCAGTTTTCTCTGGAAACACTCATCCGCTTATCTTACGCTGTGGATGTGCAATCTTGAAAGGAGAGTGGGGCAGAAAACCCGAGGTTCGAAAATGGGCCATGGTGATTGTTTTTACCATTGCTGCTCAAAATGTAAGGATTTATCTTTAAAACACTCCCGAGCTCCTGGAAAAATTGCACCAAATTTTCATAGTGACTTACAGAATGATTGTCGGGCATCTCTTTCGGGTTCCCGGCTTGAATCATGTGACGGTTGCCTTCAGCAGTGTTTTGACTGTGCTACTCGCCCTGAATGGGGACATCTTAAATAACTCCCTGACTTTCTCATCTTTTCAGTATATTTAGCGTTGGCAGAAAAAACTTAGAGAACCAAGAGAGGCGATAATCTCCTAAATTACCAGCTGCTAACTTTTCAGCTCAGACAAGCGCTTGAACACTGAGCACAGGGTGCACACTTGGTGCTGCACCCGCTGTTTCTTATTCTCTAGAGATTAAATTTTCATGGAATTGCTAGGAATATTCCACTCTGAAGAATGAAAACACGGGTCCAAAAAAAAAAAACGAAAGTGGAATAAAAATT
This sequence comes from Ixodes ricinus, assembly GCA_037355805.1. Taxonomy (NCBI): domain Eukaryota; kingdom Metazoa; phylum Arthropoda; class Arachnida; order Ixodida; family Ixodidae; genus Ixodes; species Ixodes ricinus. The sequence continues at coordinate 2,970 of JAZHYW010058903.1, read as the reverse complement.
GTAGGTTGCGAAAATCGCTTGTTACTTTTCAGGCAGATCTAGACAAAATTTCACTGTGGTGTGTTGATTGGCAAATGCAGATAAATACGGATAAAACGAAACATATGACGTTCACTACAAAAACCAACACTCCCGAGCATACTTATCAAATTAATGGTGTAGATATGGAAAAGGTGCAATCATTTAAGTACTTAGGTGTTCACTTCACAGTAGAGTTATCGTGGAAATTACATATTGAGACAATATTACGAAAGGCTAATCAAACCCTGGGATTCCTGAGAAGAAACTTGTTTTTATCTGACGAAAACAAAACTAATGGCATATACATCCCTTGTAAGAAGCAAAATAGAATATGCGTCAGTTATTTGGAATCCCCACCAAGCCTATCTAGTTAATGAATTAGAGTCTCTCCAAAATAAAGCAGCCCGGTTTATAACACGCAATTACTCAACCACCTGTAGTATAACAAGTATAAAAGAGTCCTTAAATTTAACATCTCTCGAGAACAGAAGGCGAATCGCCCGTTTTCTTTATTTCATACAATATATCACTCTTCTACACCTTTTCGTCAAACACTCATTGTTCCAGCTAACCGTATCTTCTCACGGCTCGACCACCCCAACAAAGTAACCCCAATTTTTGCACGCACTAACCTATACAAATACTCTCCTTTTAACCTTGCCGTTTCTGAATGGAATTCCTTACCATATGGTATTGCAGTGACACAGGATTATCCGTCTTTTTTAAATCTCCTGGTTCCTTTCATTTCACAAAAAACATAATCATGTTTGCCCCTCGTCGCAGATAAGCCATAGTTTTGCAGTGTGTCGTTCGTTTTCTTTTTGTATTTGTATAATGTTACCATTGAAGTGCAGCAATTGAACTTTGTGATTATATGTACTGCTTTTTTGTGTGCCGCGGCTTTCTCTGTATATTTTTGTGTATCACTACTGTCAACGTGTTCTTTTTTTGTATGAATTCCCCCTGTGTAATGCCCGAAAGGGCCCTTAGAGTAAATGAATAAATAAAATAAACTAGTAAGAAAAACTAGTGAAATAATCGCATGTAAATTACAAATTTATATTAGCCGAAAAGCGTGTTTGCAATTTTTAGTCTAAAGACCCATCAGCGGCTGGTTTAAAACCATGGAGTAGAGCCAGTCTAACGTGATATGAATTTTCTGTGCGTTTGGGGATATTTTCCACACAGGCATCGCAACCTTAGCACTACCTTGTATGATCTTAACCATCTGATGGTTTATATTGACTATTCTTTGAATCTAGCAACGTCCTTCTGCAGTTTTTGTCGCTGCCTGCTTTTTGACTGATTGCCATTACATATATAAAAATAAAACATCAACACCCAAAGCTTCCGGTGCGCGTTGAGAATAAAGCTACTTTTGTGTCTCAACAAGTATCTAAATACAGCACCCAAAGGAACAAATATGCTCACGTCATTCTACTTTTTGACATATTTAGAAACGCAAAGGCACTGCAAATCTTCAGGATATAAATATTGATTCGCAGCTTGAAATATGACACATGGGAAAACGCGCAGCAGCGTCCGTTCCATAGGTTCTTCTATGTTCTTCAACAGTTTAGCACCGCTAGGAAACCTGCGAGTTTACTTTTCTGCTGAAGACCAAAACTGCCAATCACGGCGAACAATATCTGGATCCCAAGCAATGAAGAACCTTAAAATACAAATCTGAAAAATTAGATCTGCGCAAGGACATTGGGGAAACCTAAGGATCGTCATCCCTGCGCGCATCAGATCTTTTTGTTCGAATTGTATTCAGAACTTCGTCAATCATTGGTGTCCTGGTATTGTACTCAGTGATTGTGTTTTGCAGTGTTCTCCAGTGAAGTTAACTCGCTTATTTTTTAAAAGCATACAGGGCGGTTCCCCCCAAAATGTGCAAAACAATAAAGGTGGACAGTTGGGCGAGTATGTACTCATTAAACATGGTTAAAGATGCGCACAAAAAGAGGCAAACGAAGAAGAAAATTACGTAGACGACAAGCGCACAGCTCAACTTGAGCTGACAAGCTTGAGCTGAGCAACGACTTGAGTCCAGCGGACCAGTGCGCGTGTCTGTTGTCCACGTGTTTCTCTTTTCTGTCCCAGTCTTTCGTGTAAACTTTAACCATATGTCCAAAACATTTTTCTCATCGCAAAAAAACAAGGGTTGTCGAACATTTATTTTTCATCATAAATATAGGGTGAAACAAGGAGACGGCAGGCTCTTTAAATCGACCGGAAAATTCGGTTTCTTAACCTATCGCGCTACGACTTTGTGCAGCGTTGCTCACAGATGGTGCATTTTTTGTAAAATTTGCAAAGAACGAACTTACCTGAGGAAAAAGTAAAGAAGAAAAGGCTTAGCTCCTATGGAAACGCAGCGACGCTACCGGTCTGCAAACAACACGGCGCCGTTTCGCACGGGAGACAAGAGATGGCGCAAGCGGTCGCGACGCCAACTGCCGCCAACGAACGAGCAGACGACGCCGAGAGCCGGCGTGTTTAGCAGACAAGGAACTGCAGTTCCTTGTTGTTACCGCGCCTGTTTCTGTTTGCTGCGACTGTCGTCGCCTGCGGAACGCGAGCCGCTTTTGAGTCGAAAGGATCGTCTGCTAAAGTGCCGGCTCTCGGCGCCGTATGCCCGTTCGTTGGCGGCGTTCGTCGCGCCATCTCTTGTCTCCCATGCGAAACGGCGCCGTGTTGTTTGAAGACCGGTGGCGCCGCTGCGTTTCCATAGGAGCTAAGCCTTTTCTTCTTTTACTTTTTCCTCAGGTAAGTTCGTTCTTTGCAAATTTTACAAAAAAATGCACCATCTGTGGGCAACGCTGCACAAAGTCGTAGCGCGATAGGTTATGAAACCGAATTTTCCGGCCGATTTAAAGAGCCTGCTGTCTCCTTGTTTCACCCTAGTATAGTGCTGGATGTCATAGTGTCCAACTAACCATTTTC
>JAZHYW010058899.1:0-21677 GCA_037355805.1 Ixodes ricinus | reverse complement strand
GCCCGGCAATACAAGTTGTCTTTTTGCAGATCGAGAAGGGTTTTCCGTTTCCGGGCGAGTTTTCTCATGCGCTATGTCAATAAGAAGTTTACTTCACAGTAGCCCTTAGTTAAATTCATTTATGATATAATTATATTTAACTAAACCTTACCCTCCCTCACCACGAATGGGGTCCTCCATCATCTCCGCCGATCAGAAGGGGTTCCGCGAAACATCGATGGTTGAGAACCACCGGATAGCGCTGCAATGCGCTTCACGGCCGCTGCAGGATCGCAGATGTGTCGCTCTAATATCGAATGTCTGTGGCGATGGCTCACAGCGGTTACTGTCCATGTTCGCCGTTATGCGAAATGAGAACGTTGTATGTTTGAAATATTTTGTAGAACACCGAAAGTCGCCTTTGTTTCGCAGGCGTCAAGCTGCTTATGACGCTGGAAAAAAAGGCTGAAAAGCAAGCTTGTTTTTCTACCGACCCAAAGCCACAACTACGGCGATGTGCTCAGCGGGAAGTTAAGGAAAGAACATGAGTCAACACCCAACCCCAATCACATCGTTGCATTGGCCAGAAGTGCATGATCCTTGAGGTTGTGGTATTCTCGCTCACCGCTTGTCCGGAGAAAGGGGCTCAGGTCATCACTGTGGCATTTTATTGAGCCGATGTTCTGGGCGGCTGATGCCGCCATGGCTGAACTGTCCTCTTCCACCGTGACGGCCTCGTGCCCCGTGCCCTGGCCCCGCGCTTGGCCCTCGCGCGCCCGCCGCATCGCTGCCAAAGTTCTGTGTCCAAAATCCCCACATCTCCCCCCCCTCCCACCTCTTCTATATTGTTACATATTTCACACATACTCGTCATTACTGCAGACGTTCGCACCCACTCTCTTTGCGGTGGCAGAAAACTTCACACAAATTATTAAACTCGCGTAGCCAATAACTGGGTCCTCATCTTCAAGTTAAGACAAAAATGAAAATAACAATACATGTCTGTTTTTCCACCAGTCTCCCCTCCAACCGAGCATCATCAATAGCGCCGCTTAACTTTAAAAGTCTTCTAGCTTGCGCCATGGTAGCTCGAGTAAAGTGAGAGACCGAACTGAACAACAGACACTTTAGTTTTGAAATAAACACTAGTATAAAATTAAAAAAAAGTGTCATAATAACAAAAAGAATTGCCTGCTTCCCACCGGTCTCTCTCTGCAACTGGGCATCATCAATAGCGCCGCTAACTTTTGAAGTCTTCCAGCTTGCGCCATCAACTAACTCGTGTGAAAAGAGAGAACGATCAGAACAGCAGGCATACCCTTGCTTTAAAATAAAATAAACACTGATAATAAGTCTTGAATTCTTGTCTATCGATTCTGGCGAAGTTCTTGGCCGATGCGCTGCAAACAAGACAGCAGGAGCAAGGCGGGAGCACGGGAGAGCCGAACGTTAGAGCTAACAGGTTGACGGAGCACGTGAGTCTCTCAATGTCATCTCTCGTGCTCTGTCGGAGACTCTCGGCGTTTCTGATTTCCTGGACATTGCTCTTGAGCGTGTTACACCAAGATGGCGCAGCAGCGCAGCGGGGTGGACGTCCCCCGGGGCCACCATCTTGGCTAACAGGGCGTGCCGCAACCCGTGGTCCCTCGCGTAGCCACCTGCGGACAGCTCCAGGATCTCGGCCGCTCCCCTCGTGGGGCCACCAGTGCGTCGGACGGGCTGCACATCTCCAGCTGCTTGTAGCAGCCCAGGTACCTGGCGTGGGCCTTCTCCAGGAGGGACCCCCAGAACTTGCTTCGGGCCCGGGAGTGGCATCAGAGCAGGCGTCCATCGCGAATGGGGTTCTCGTCACAGTCTCTGAATGTCCATAGTGACTCTGCACTAGCCGGCACTAGACAAGCGGCGAGCCCCACGTTGCGACGCCAAATATGGTATTCTCGCTCACCGCTTGTCCGGAGAAAGGGGCTCAGGTCATCACTGTGGCATTTATTGAGCCGATGTTGCGGTGTTCGGCGGCTGACGCCGCCATGGCTGAACTGTCCTCTTCCACCGTCACGCGCTCGTGCCTGGCATCTGCCAGCGCTTGCCCTTCGCGCGCCCGCCGCACCACTAACAAAGTTCTGTGTCCAAAATCCCCACAAGGTTAAGAAAATATCTGAAGCACCGCAGCCCGGAACAGGTGTGGCGAAAGATCTCGCTGCAGAACTCAGGGTGTGGGTTCGACCCCACCTCTGCCTGTTTCGATCAGGATGAACATCGTACCGGCGTGCGTTCGTGTATCACTACTGCGTGGTGCACGTTAAAGACCACGGGCTAGCGGTGGCACTACACCGACAAAATTCCTCATATACAGCAAATGCACGAGCTGTCCATCGGGGCTCGATTAACTCACAGATGTCTAAATATACACACAAAACAATAAGAAGAAGTTCTACACACGCAGAAGAATCCAGTACAGACGGCGAAGGGCAGAAAAATATTGTGGGATGAAAAAAATCAAAGTTAACGAACACCTACAGAAAGATCAAAAAGCGAGTTGGGTAAGAATGGCTTAGGAACGGCTTGAGGGCATTAAGTGACCGGACACGCTAATCCGCAACTAATTATTAGCTTTTCGAAAGAGGATTATGCTCAAGAGCCGTTCGGCCCCAGTGAACCACTCAGCGCAGTCATCTACGGCGAACTTTCTTCACTGCTGCTCATTAAAACCCACCCAGCGGAACCGCCGCCTTACGGCGCACGAAAAGGGAGAGCAAGCAGCCGCTAAAGATGTTTCTCGAGGGAACGAGGAGTTTCTCGAGTTTCTACACGGGAAAGTACGTGTGTTGTTTTTAAATTAGTGAACCCTCAGTTTTCAAACTCGGAGGAGGAATGTCTGAGTGCACGGGCGATTAATTACGCGAAACGTAGTGATTAACGATCGCGTGAAACTGGACACCGCGGGGCAAGTTAACAAAGTCTTTTTTTTTCCCGCAGAGGCGGGGTTTAGTTTGTGTTTAAGCTTCCTATTTCTGTGATTAACTAAAACAAAGAAAAACGGTAGGGGGTGGTAGCATGAACAAGAGGGCGCAATTTGTGCAAATTATGTCGTAATACGAGTAAAGTGTTAATTCACATCAGCTTAAAAATATTAGCAGAAATCAAAAGAAACATAGAAACAAACTGACTTTCAAGCCCGTAAACATTCTAACAAAATCTTAATGCCCTTTTAGCGACGTCATTTTGGTGTCTCTTTTATTTTTAACCACCGGGACGCTATAGTCTCAGACAACTTCAGAAGCGCAGGGGTACATAAAAAAGTCTGTCAATCCGACAAACAAATTAGAAAACATTATTCCAATCAAGTTCAATTAGAAAACCTCGTTCACACTCTGCGTGGTACAAACGTTATAAGAAAGAACCAAGCAAGCAAGCGCATAAAAACAATACAAAAGAAAAATCGACACTCCAACAAAAATCGACAGTGGTGAAAAAAAAAAAACCACAAAGCCTAAATTACATCTCGCATGCCAAAAGAACAAAAAAAAGTCATGTGGATTGGAAGATACCTAATAGTTCGAAACTCCCTGATTAAGCACCCGGAAGTTAATTTCACGGACACGGTATCCAATAACTCCCCTTGGTTCACCAATCGCACGAGAGGCCTTTCTAGAAGGACGCGCTCTACAGCAAAGCCGCTTCCCCGCACGGCACGCGCGTGAGGCGGGGAAGGGGATTTGACGACCGCAACGCGCGGCCGGGAGCCATTTGCCCCGCGCGTTCGATCGGATCTCTCCATCTTTACTTTCGCCCCACTTCCCCTCCCACCTTTCCTGAAATAAAGGTTTCAACGGTCATCCGCGGATGCTGCCGCCAACTACGCCGGTCACGCGCCACGCATACGCGCTCCTGACGGTGCCAGCGGTGCCGGGGTGTACACCCCCGACCGGGCCATTTCTACGGAAGGCATGTTTGCTTTTGCATCACCCCCCCCCCCCCCGGTCAAAAAAAAGAAAAAACTTATTAAATGTTAAAAAAAAACACTGGGAATAGATAAAGGAACGGAAAAGGGCGCACAAATCGCCTCGCCACACAGCTACTGATAATATGTCACAATTATAGAATCGTCCACCCTCCCCGAAGGTACCGTCTTCCCCGAAACAAGGTAAGGAGGAAGAACATCCACTGCCGCGAGGTGACCTCAAACCATAAGCATGACCAACAAAGAAATGAACCCTCACTACAGTGACCGTTCACTGAAACCCATGCGGGCAACCGCAGAAACATTTCCATTTTTATATTCAAGGATAAGAACGGCTGACTTACACAGTTTCCATCCAGGGCTAAGAATCTGCATAGTTTCTTTTACAATCCGCCTACTATAATTATTCTTTTTTATGACACTCGTTTTTCTCAACCCGGTTTGTACCCATTACATTGTTCAAAATGCTTTGCTAGCTCCGAAGATAGTTCCTTGTTGGTAACCGCCCTTTTATGCTCCGAAATTCTATCAGTTAAACAGCGACCAGTCTGCCAATGTAAAAAATAATACCACACCCCAAAGGAATGTTATACACAACCCCTTTTTCACGAGAGACCGCTGGATTCCCATGTTTAATTGGACGCTCTTGACGAACCCTAGAAAAAGCTGTTAAATTTTTGAGCTAATGCTGTCGCCGAAAAAGAAAAGCCACGTAAAATTTAGTCACTGCTGCCTCGAAGCTGTGCGAAATCCTACGATAATAAGGCACCGAAACCATATTTTTATTCCTATTTTGTTTTCTTGAAAGGAAACTAAGCTAGAACCTTGTAATCCCTTCCACCACTAACAGAAAAGACCGCTTGACTGTGCCCGTCCTACAAGAGACTGAACGCTTGCAATTCAACAGCTCTTTCCATCCAGTGAACACACTATTTTTAACACGCACTTGTCAACACTAACCATGCAACACCTCTTTTCATAGCATTGTAATGACGACTACCCGATGCCAGCATGGGTTTGACAGACTCCTTCCCAAAACAGTTAGCGAGAAAACGAGACTCACAACGTTGTCGTTTTACTTCGTTCTTTTCCAGGGTGTACTTTTAATTAGGGCAGGCTGGAACGAGAGAAGGGTACAGTCACCTTCGCCATTATCTCAAAAGGTCGCTTCAGTCGCGGGCTTTTTTTATCCGACGGGAACCCCAAATTCGAGTAGTTTTAAGACGAGGCAGCGGCGGCGTCCATCCAAAAGATTCCCCGACATCTACTATGTATCGTGTCGAGGGATCTGAAACCCAAATTGTATCGTGTTCCGCTATTTTATTTTTTTCTACTCTATTTTTGTTTTTGTTTCGTTCACGTAGTATGCGAGAATCTTACGTAACGACCGTCTCAATTTAAGTCCTACCGAAGTCGACGCTACGATCTTAAGGGGACTATCAAGAAGCGCCAAAAGTGGATCGTCGCAAGTCTTTGTGCGTTTGCCGTCACCGATTAAACAACTCACGCGCAGAGAAGCCGCCATGACGATGCACTTTTTCTTTTCCCGCGCGTGATTGTTTTACGCCGGTAAGTTTCACCAATAAAAAACAACGAGCGCCGAGCTCTGATTGGCTCCGATTGGAAGGATAACGAGTAGACCTCAAGGCAGCTTGCTTTGAGGTCTACCAGCCATCGCTTCCAATCGGAGCCAATCAGAGCTCGGCGTCTTTCTGACGTCACCGCCACCCCCTGCAAAAGAAGCAGACGAACTTGAGCTCCGCATTAGCGGCGAGATGTTTTGGTGGCGCCCTCTTATGGCTCCCCCTCGCGACGTCATTACCTCGCGAACAATAAGCTGGATAATGTCTTTGTGATTAGCGTGCAGGAAGCTTGAAGTCATTGCGCTGTCAAAGCGACACTGCAAACACCAGTCAAATTTCAAGTTTTTACATTCCTCTTATTTCCGCTGACAGGAAATGCTTTGCTGACGTCATGGGCAGCATTCGGCCAACCGCGGCAGGCAGACCACACCGACGCCTTCGATCGCGCACGTCACCAATAACTGGGTATGGAAAATGTGACTATGCAGCGTTTATAACAAAGGGTAGGACATTCCACGCGGCACGAGCCAACTGCTAAGCAACACGACTAAATACAGCACTTTAATTGAGTCCGCCAACATCAACAGAAGTAGTTCCACCTTGCGCGGCTTTGATAATTAAAACGATTGAAACTATAAAACCTGTCGGCCTCTTTTTTTTTAGTTTAGTCGTTTCTTTTTTTAATACGTATTCTCGATTACCAAGTGATATATGCTCGTCATTACTTAACGAACAAGAGCACACGTTATAAATACTGTATTTATTTCAAACAGACAAAAAAAGCGCTACCGTTACATGAACGTCGTCGTCTTCACTGAGAATTTACGAGGCTCGGCAGATGCTAGACTGGGGAGCAAACGCCAAGACAAGTTGGTGTAGCTAGCTTATGTACGTTAATTACTACTTTAGTTAAAGGGATTCGTGGGTCACGTTGCAATAATTACGGTTTTAGGGCAGTCAATATTACATGCTAAATCAATTTAAACGATCTATGAGTAGTCAATGGGCTATGAGATATTCAACGATCGGTTTTCGAAGGTTTTGTCACCTGATTCCGAAACTGGAACGCCGAAAGAGCCCCGGTATACTCTGTTTCTCCCTAAGGTGGACCGCGGATGACGCTACGAGCTTCATCTAGGCCAATCCATTGCTCTATGGTTGTCACGTGACCTTGGGGAGACGCGCGTAGTCGAGGACGCGGTCACGTCACTGGATGGGCTGCGATGGCTCGTAGCGTCCACTGCAGTCCATCATACGGCGAAAAAGGAGTGCAGCTATAGTCCTGGTGACCCACGGAAGAGTGTGCGGTTGACAGGAAGACGTTTGCTGTACCTAAGAACAAAAAAAAAGTTTATCAACACAATTGAAAAAAAAAAATCTAAACGAAGCAGTTTGTTTGAAATGACCGTCTTGCTGCCAAGCTTGAGTGTATCGGTGGCCGAGTGGGGCATACTATTCATTTTAAAGAATAGCGCAAAAAAGACGAGAGCAAAAAGACTTGATAGAAGCACAACAGGACAAGCGCTAACTGGCAACTAAAGTTTATTGAAAGCTTCCAACTTTGCTTATCGCCGTGCAACGCGCGTAGCCTCGTCTCAACAAAAACACGGCGTACCGCCAAATCAGCAGATACGGCCCGCCCACCGTCTCGTTGAAAAGTCAAACAAAACTTTAGTTGCCAGTTAAACTTTAGTTGCCAGTTAGCTGCTCGTCCTGTGTGCTTCTTCGCCTTCTTGTCCCGCCTCTTCTTTTGCGCTATTTTTAACATGAATGTCCATTACCAGGTTGCCCAGCAGACCAAGCTTTTACAATATGGGCTATAACTCCTTAGGAGGTTTCTGAGATCGCGTAACTATTGCGAGAATCCCTACTCTTGCGGACCCTAAGCATCCTAGGAATTCATAAATCATAACGATGCGCGGTCGATTTTCCCATGCAAAATGCAATCAAAGATCGAAAGTATTTTCCAAGGTGATGGGAGGAGTATTAAAAGCAGCCAGGACGCATCGATCAATGAAAATGCGATTTATGAGATTATAAACGTTGTTGCGGCAAAATGTGTATGCTTTGTATGAGATAGGGCAAGTAAGAGCTAGCAGAATACCGTTAATTTTTCGAAAGAGGGAACATAATCTGCAATAATCGTCTCAGAAACAGCAACCATATATATTTTTTCTTTTTCGCAGGAGGATTGCATGTATCGCGCTCTAGCGCTGGCTGGTTGAATCGTAGTCCGGGCTGTGGTGGGAAAACGAGCCGCGCGCATCCGAGATATAGCCACTCCAAGCGGTTCCACCGGGTCAAAGGCGCGAGGGATCCTTCGCCTGCTATTGGCTAACAGTGGATCCTGGTTTCGGAGCATGCCCTTCCATCGCCGAATATGAAATCGGTGTTGCGAGATTGCTTTTTTAGTAGGTAAAATCGGCCACGTATCGTCATGATCTAGGGATTTCTAGGATGCTTAGAGTACTTAGACCGGAGAGTGAGTTATCGCCATAGTGTAGGCATCTCAGAAACCTCCCTCAGGCACCTTGCTGAGACTGGAAGTCCTGCTTCAGCACGAGCTCGTTGGCTTGCGCAGTGATTAGTTGCGCGTGTCTGCGCGTTCACACTTGGGCTATAAGAACATAAAGCTCGCGCTGAAGGCGCGGAGCTTCTGGTCCTGGGCTTAAGGGTGAACAGCGTATAGCGCACACCAGCTCGGAGCACGTGGAGCAGAACGCTCGCGCCGAAGAGCCCGAAGATCCTGGCTTCAATCCCCACTCTACTTTGTTTCATTCCAGGATGAACATCGTACCCGGCGTGCAGTTGTACGTTATGCGCCCCAGGCTAGCGGCTATTGTACCGCCGCTGGCAAAATTGCTCATCTGGCAAATGGAGACACCAGACCCTCCCAAAGGCAGATTAACTTCCGGCGCCAGCATGAGTACCTGCAGACAACAATTTGGCTTTGCTGCCAAGCTGGTCACCGCTGGTCTCGAGCCATTCCGTCCGAGAATAGAAGTCCGTCTGTCGCTGTGATGCTAAAGCAAGAGACGTACAGTCTCCACTCAGCATAAAAGACCCATTCCACGACGCAGTTTCAAGCGGCTGTTTGAGTTCGATCTCGGGCGTAGCCCACATTGCTTGTGATGAAAAAGTAAATGAGCCTTTGCTGCGCCTACTCAATATAAATTGGGCCACTGGCCAACGCGTTGCTCAGCGCCACACCAAGGCAAACTGTCACGGCCTAATGTGGCCTTTCATACTGAGGAGAGACTGTACTCATTTTGAGCGGCTTCAGTTATTGGTGTCGGCAGCCCGCCAGATGATACGGGCGTACCTGCCGGTTGATCCAGGGCCAATCCCCACCCCCGCCCGTTTCGGGATCAGGATGAGACATCAGTACTCGGCGTGCGGTCGCGTATCACTCACTGCGTGGTGCGCTAAAGACCCCGAGCTAGCGGTTTGCAACTCGCACTGGGTAAACTGCTCGTGCATCAGCGGAGTAGACAAGTCGCCGAATTGAGGCCGACTAACTTCGGGCTGTATAAATATACACGTGACACAATTCAAAATCTGGAAGACAAAAAAAACGTAAAAGCTAATCGATGAATATTTCAAAATATGTTGTATGTTCGCAAATTGTTTCAATTGGTCTAGTTTCAACTGTCTTTAAAACTGCGATGATAACATTACCATAAATCAAATAATTAAAAATATACTCCACAGAGTTTTGTTACAAAGCCAACTTATCTTTAAGGTTTTCACGCATCTTATGTCCGTCGAGCCAACAGAACCACAATGAAGACGGCACGCACGTCACTGGCACCCCTGTTAAAAAATTATGCCTTGAAGTTAAAAACAAAGAAGCAACCGGTGTTTTTCTTTCGTGTATATAACACCTGAGCTAGTGTATCATCCCTCTGTATAATATGCCTCAAAGCTTATCCGGCCACACATTGACAACAACTATAAAACAATCAAGTTGTCTGTACTCTACTGAATCAAGCGAATAAAATTTTAGCCAAACACTAGCCGTCCAACACGAAAGCTCCACGCAGTATCTAATGCCCTGTCAGACGGGCTAATAAAGTGCGCTTCAACCGAGTGCACTCAGCTTACCGAATATCACTTGAAGTGTTTTGGTGCCACACTGGAAAAATTGGTTTCACTGTAAATGATGGCCATAATGATGGGTAATGTACTTATTAGACACGTATAATGTTAAAACAAATGCATAAATGTATCAACAATATTTTGTCTATTTAATAAAGGCCACTTAAAAAACAGCGTTACATTAATGAACGATCTTTACGCTAACCGGATGATTCTGATCGATCATCGCAAGCCAAGAAGAAGAAGAGGATCCAACCTCGAAGTTCCGCTTCGTCCCACGGAGGTCTACAAGGAGGCCCTGACACCGCCTTATAAGATCATGATAATCATGTTGTCTCGTACAGCTACACGCTGAAACAAATGTAGGCTCTATCCTTTCTGTTAACCAAGATAGCATTGGAATGACTGACTTTTGACATTGTCTTTTATCGATTCTCCGCGGCGCTAATCTTTCCGCCCTCTCTTTCACAAATTTGTAATTCTTTTTATATATAACATTTACGCCAAACTTTTGGCGTAAATCCTGGAGTCCGTCCAGAATAAGGCAGCCCGATTTATTTCCTCTGACTATTCTTCATTCACTAGCGTCACGTCACTAAAAAACAATCTCGGTCTACATTCTCTTGAGAAACGTCGACGGCTGTCACGGCTATGTCTGTTTCATACCATTTTCAATAGCGCATCAACCTTTAGGCAAACATACTGTAAACCGCCCTCCTATATATCACCCAGAACGGATCACCAACTCAAGATCCAGCCGCCCAAATCACGCACACTATTATTTTCCTCATCGCCTGTTGTCATGTGCATTGGAGATTGGAACAATATGCCATATGAAGTAGTATCCGAGACTAACCTTGCAGCATATAAATTAAAATGTGAACAGTACCTCGGAATGAGCAGTTAGTAGCGGTCTCTCCCTTGACATTTATTTGCTTTGGACGGTGTTGTATATTTGTACTTACTCATCTTGATCTTTTTTTGCGTGAACTTTTGTTTACACCCATTCAATTATGTCGCAATCTATGAAACTCCAATGTTATATCATGTATGTGTTCTTTTTCCTGCTCTTTTGTGTGCACGCTTTCACCTGTGCATTTTTGTGTGTGTTATTCTAAGATGTAAATAGTGTATACGCGAAAATACTGTTTTGAATTTCTAATTGTATATTATGAATTTCCCCCTCATGTAATGCGCTCGCAAGTCGAGTGCCTTTGAGGTATTAAAATGAAATGAAATAACGAAATATATATATATATATATATATATATATATATATATATATATATATATATATATATATATATATATATATATATATATATATATATATTAAATTTAGAACTGGCAAAAACTGTAACCGAGGCCACGAAGGCAGTGAAGCGAGTTTGTCAAACTCACTTGAAGTCAAGTGTTTTCTTCAGAAAGAAGCCGTGTGGCGCACTACAGAATTGACATTCAAGCCCGGGTCACACTGCTTCTACCTCACACAAAGACAGTCTGCGTAGAGATTGGAACGCGAGTCACCGCGAGATCCAAGCTTTGAATGCCGCATGGGAATGAGTTCAAGGAGAAACTTGGGCACGCGGTCATTCGAACCACGGACACTGCGATGACTCGTGTCTGAAGACCGTTGTTCGTATGATATATGCGCAAGCGACCCGACTTAAGGTGGATGCACTTGTCTAGTGCACTCAACTAGCCGAATATAAATCGATTAGCCTCCCAGCCGCGAAGACAGCATCAGAATGGCTGGCAACGAAGTTGTCAAGCGAGATCTCGTGCTCCTTGGTCCTCTGCATCAAATCGTCGGTCGCCTGGCGGATAAAGCGGGAAGTAGCCGATTGAGCGTGTTGGGGGCACCGGCTCCCAAGTCACGTCCGACGCACAGAGGTGGGAATTGCCGTTGCGCACTGATACAAACAGCGAAAAGGTTATCTCAAACCATCACGCGGGATTTTAACGAACCCGCCTTCATGCAAGCTTTTAATTATTCCACCTTACAAGCACGTCTGAACGAAGACAAACAGAAGAGGCGCCAACAGCATTTGCGCGGCCTAGTTAGTGACACGCCACTGTAACAAACTGAACACGCTCGGCAGAGCTGGCGGCCTCCGTATCCTGTCGGCTGACGTAGGTAAACTATCAACCGCACATAGGGGCGGCACCCTGCATAATGTGTACCGAACGCTTTTTCCTGTGACGCCAACCTGCCACGCAGTAGGAAAAATAAAACAACAACGAAACCGGGTCTTCCCATTAACCCAGTTGATACCGCTCGATCAGCACAGGGTTCGGCGTCCTCGCCCAGAAGACAGGCCACAGAGAGAGTCGAGGCAGCCTCAGACTTCCCGTCCTTTTCTCGGCGGCGGCCGCATTAGGGCAGACTGATTAAAGCGAGACGGAATTACTCGCGCAGTAGCGATCGAAGACGATGATCGCCGCAAGCGAGGATAACGACGCAAGAGTATAGAGTGCATGTCGGCGGAGAGTCGCCGGGTTCGAAAGAAAGGAGCGAGGTTTCGGTGTCCGCATTCTGGAGTTATGAAAGGGTAATCAGCCTTTGGTGCGCGAGTTTGCTGAATAGGATGAAAAGTATCTCTATGATGATCACAATCTTCCGTTGGTGCTCTACGAAAGCCTTCTGGTGGAGAAGCGTGTGGTGATACAGTGAGGTATTCTCGATCCCGTGTCGGGACTCGGTAGGCAATCGAGAGAGCTTAGGGGGATCTCTTTGGAATTGGATGACATACGTACGAGGATATACTCAAATCTAGTAATACCACCCCTTTTAACAAAAGTGTTAGCCGGCTCCTTCATGAAAAGCCGTTTTGCGAGCTTCAATGATATGCAACACATTTATAACAAGAGAGCTTTGCTGCCAGAGCAACGACATCAAAGTATGGGTGTCACGTGAACGTGCAGCAAAGCTCCTGTTAAAAAGTACGAGCTCCTTATATTTTAGTGCGCTTACAGCTCAATGGACGAAAGGGCAGAATTCTTGACCCGGCGGCTTCCAAATAGATTGCTAACGTTAGCCACCAGATAGAAAGGCAGGAACGTACACAGAGAGGAAGAGACTGTACGCAAGAGCTATGTTTACGGGATAGTAATATTTGGCAAGCGCCTCGAAAGAACCGGAACATATTTCCCGTACCATCCCTCATCCCCACCACTCATCCCCCCCCCCCCCCCAAAGAAAACGAAAACAGTTTTGATGTAGAAACGTGTTCACTCCAACAGTGAAGAGTACCGACATGGGCCGTCCACGGCAGCAAACTCGACAAAAGGCACCGTTCTGTAATGCCTAGCCTCTTTGTGTCTAGTTAGAACACCGTCACCGTCTTTCAAGTATGAGGCGCGTGCCTCCTACTATCCCCCGAGTTGTCAGCTGCTCGCAGGAGGAACACCTCCTAGAGCGACCTACATAAACAGCTATCCCCCCCGCCCCGCTCGTAGGCAAATAATACAAAAAAGTAACAAAACGAACAAAGAACAGAAGCAGCGCGAACGTGCCGTTCCTTTTACAAGAAGAAAAGAGGTGACAAAGCCTCGCTGTCACTCAAACGTTCGCTAGGATCCCAAAAAACAGGGCGCTCCAAATTGGAGTCCTCAGCTCGCCAAGGAAAAGTGTTCCAAAAATGAAGATGAAGGCAGCTCACCGTCTATACGGTTACCGCTCGAGTTAAACCGTCATCGTTTTAATATTTATTATATATAGCTGCCAGTCAGATTAGCCACGCCAACAGGGTAGCTGTGGGTTTCTTCATACGTACGGTTGGTAGACACGTGTGAACCAGTCCCGGGGAAAAAGGTGTGTACTTATTCGGAAAGCAACTTTTTCTTTCTTATTGTACAGGAGATCGATCGGAAGAAAATGAAACGGGGATTTTCAACTCTGCAGGTAGGCCGACTAGCGCAGAGCCGAAGAAAGCTGAAACTACGCGAGAACGTGACGCGAGCGGTGGCGACAAAATGCGAAAATTTGACAACATGACGCTACCTAGATAAAAAAAAAGGTACAAGATAAAGACAAAATTTTTATATGAGTTAAAGTCCACCTTAATATTCTTCAAACCAAGGAATCGACAATGTGGGTGCCTCTTAACATATAATTTACTTTCGGGAATTTACTTGTCAGAAAGAAAGGAAAGCAAGATTAACTTTTAGCGTTTGATACAGGCGCCCACAATGCAATTTTTTGACTCTAGTAATATTACGCCTGCTGATGATGTCGGCTGATAGAGAAACGCTGTTTCTCTCTCGTATCTTTTGATCCCGGTAACGTCATGCTCTCAAACTTTCGCATTTTGTCACCACCGCAGCGTCGTGTCCTCAAGGAGCTCAGCTTTTCGATGCGTAGTTCGTTTTTACAGGCCGAAAACTACGTTTGTTTTTCTGATTGTTCCCTAGAATAATAAAGAAGTCTATGTTCCGATGCCCTTGCCTTTAACCTTCCCGTGCGAGATTGATAGCGAAAACTTTTTCACTAAATTTGGCTAGAATGCTTATTAAGAATTCAACTCTACGTACTGGGGAATTTGCGTACCGCCGCCGATACGCCGTTCCCCACGTGGTCCGTCAACAACCAGAGTCCAGCCTGGTTCTTTCACGGGAGCGGGATTCCGCTCCCCGTTTATTGGTACATAAAAACGCAACGCTACAAAACACTCAATCTATACTACAAACACACGCGACATTACTCAAATATTTACAAACGTACGTTAAGCCCAAAGCTTAACACAAAGAGGGCCTCTAGGCCTCGTGTCCCGCTATTGCCCGAGAGCAGTTGCTAGCACTCGCCTTTCTTGAGCGCCGGCCGGAATCCTAAGAGACTCTTGCCTCCCGGTTACCCGACAATATCGACCGATGGGCGAGGAGGTTTTCTCCTCGCCCGCCATGGGGCGCCTGCAGCGCCATCCAGTGGCTAGGAGAGAAAGCGGCACGTCGGGAGCCGAATTCGAGATCCCGATCGACCCCGCGGCGACACGACCATGTGATCGTGTCTGAGGCGAGGCAACTAAATAGCTGCTCTGCGGCCAAGACGGCTAACTGGTTTGATAGGCGCCCTCGTGAAAGCACGGTGCGCCATACTCCCCTCTCCTAAAAATCGAAGTACGCCGGGATTCCGACGTACGGCTAGGCTGCTCGGGAACACCGTCGCTTTGTTTGGCCTGGAAGCCCCACGCACGCACACCCACACCACTGGTCCCATGGGTCGTCCTCACTGAGGTCCATCAGTTCGCCTGAGGCCTGGGGTTCGCGGCCACCGCACACCTCACAGTAGACTGTGTCGACTTCGGCTTGGCGGCGGCCTCCGGGGCGACGGGGTCCTTGAACAGTGTGCCTGGCCACCATGAGACTGGCCCCCCATGGAGTGGTGCAGCGGAGAGGGACTGTGGTTGTGACCCAGCTGTGACGGCCCTCCCGGAGCGATGCGGGGCTGGAAGTTCAATGTCATTGAGAACTGCACCCCGGCGTCCTGCGTGGCGTCGCGGACGTCCAACGAGGCTCCCCCAGCTGTGGTTCCGGCCGGGGAATACGCTGCCCGAAGATGAAGAGTTGAGCCCAGGCTGGTGTTCGTCCGAACGGCGACTCATCCTTTCATCGTCTCCCAGGAGAGGACCATTCGGTGCACACCAGGTTGCGTCTCGAGGCAGCAGCCGCAGGGCCGATGACAGTTTACCAGCCGAACGCCGTGCGCAAAAATAAAAACATTGAAAGCAAGAACAAAACAAAAAAAAAACACTGAGGGTTCCGAGGCACCCCCTCCCCCATCCACAAAGAAAAGAAAAAGAAAAAAAAACAATGCCGGGAACGCCGATTTCGGATCGTTCACTCTCTTCTTCCCTTTCCCGGGCCACGCACTCTACGAGGTTCCGATCCCATCGGGTTGCCTCCGGCTACGCGTGTTGTAGCTGTGCCGCGGTGGTCCCAGGAAATCCTGAGATCGTTGGTGCCCGCGAATGCCCCTTTGCGGCCGCTTGACCGGCTCATCCCCTTCCCTGGGGAAAAAGGGTTTCAGTTCGCCGATGTGAACTGTCCCGCGGACGAGATCAGAATTCTGGTCCCTCAGCGTGTATGTCAGTCGGGACCTCTTGGAATCGATGACGAAGGGGCCAACCCACTTGGGGGCCAACGCCGCCGAGAAGAACTTGCTCGCATCGCTCTGGTCTACTTCGCTGAGCAACGGAAGTCGCCCACTTCGAACCGCGCACGCGGTGCGCTTTGTCGTAGGTGTTCGTCTGCTCCAGCGCGCGCGCGAGCTCCTGGCTTCCGCGAAGTGGCGTCCAGTGCCCGCGACAGTCGCCTTCGTACGCGTCGCGTCCTCGGCAGGCCCGCCTGGCCGCGCCTGGTCGCGCAGCGAAGAACTGCATCGGTCGGCGTAGAGTAGCTCTGCCGAAGTTCAGCAGCGCGGTGCAACCCAGTGCTGCGCGAGTCAATTTCGCAATGCAAACGGTGCACCGACCCGCGCAGATCCCAGTCCTGCTGCGCGTAGAGATACGCCCCGCGAGCAGCGGCTGAAGGTCACGGTTCCGCCGTCGTCACATTTGCTTGGGGATGGTAACATCGAAGTCTTACAATGCTTAATCCCTGAGGGCCTGACAGGTTGCCGCGAAAACTTTCGAGCAAAATATCGAGGCACTACTCACCAGCCCCCGGGAACCCAGCGGCACCAGACCTCTGACAGCCTGCTCAGGACTCTACGCCACTCGCATTGAAAACATCTCGACGAATCCGGCGAAGGGCAGGCCATTACCAACACATGTTGATAGCCTCCGCTTGACCGCGGCAGGGTAACCGCATCAAGTCGTGCAGGCCGCGATTCTCCATGGCCGCGTACTTGTGATTCTGCCTCCGGAGCAGGCCGGGTGGTCTGCCTTCCGGGCTTTGCGCTCTGGCATTTAGCGCAGCTCCGGACATAACGGCACAGCTGCCCCTTCATGCCCGGCCAGGCGAACGGCGCAGCTTGTGCCACACTTCGGTGCACTGCTGCATCGTCCGCATCGGGTAGTGGACGCAGTGCTGCCACTCTGAGATCGGGTAATCACGGTCTGAACGACTCACTTGAATCGCCTTCCGGAAAGTAGCGCAGCAGGACGCCGTCCCATCGATGGTAAGACTCCAGCTCACCTGTCATCGTCTGACTCCCTGGGCGGTGGCGGGCGGCCCTCTCAAATCTGCTGGGAGTGCCGGAGCGTCTTTTCGCCTGTCTGGTCAGGATCCATCTCTTGCCTGAGCCGGTCGAAGATAGGCGCGACAAACAACGCCCGGTGCATGCTTCGAACAGTTCCGTTCGGTTGAACGCCGGTCCTGTGAGGTAATCGCCTCAGCCAGCTGCGAGGCGACGCCGCGACAGTGGGGAGCGGAGGTGATGTCGGGATTTCCGTCTCCCGGTGGATGCGGCACCGTCGCCAGGTCTGCTGCCCGCCCGGTGGGGATCCACGGTGCGCGGGAGAGCGCGTCGGCCACCACATTTGTCGTGCCCTTCCGGTACCGAAGGCCCTATTCGTACTTCTGCAATGTCAGCCCATCGCGCCAGTCTTCCGGCGGGTTCCTTGATCGAGAGCCACGCGAGGGCCATATGCACTGTCTCGATCGTGAATTCCAGTCCTCGACATAATGATCGTGAACTTCGAGAGCTGTCGATGTATGGAGGCATTCGCGCTCGCTCACCGTGCAGTTTTTCTCCGTTGGTTCAGTGCCTGGCTGGCAAATACCGGTCGCATCTCCCGCCTCCTGCAGAGTACCGCGCGAATTCTGGCCGCTTGCGTCCGTCTGACGGGTAGCGCCTGACAGGTCTGGCAGTTTGAGGGATGCTGTACGCGCCAATGCTTCGGTCAGCTGGAGGAACGCTCTCCTGCGGCGCTCTCAGCTCCAGGGAGCCGCTTCAGCAATTGCGAGGGTGCCCCCGTGGCTGCGCAGCTGGGATGGTGGCTCGGCATCCTAATACAGGAGAAAACGGCGCACCCCCCCGACATCGGTGGAACTGAACCCAAGATCGCCCGCAACTTGTCCGGTGTCGGGGGAAACTTTTCCTCGCATCCGGAATCCCAACAAGCTGATCTCAGAAGCTCCAATTTTAGTTTTAGTCGGTTTAGTGTGAGGCCGGCGATCCGCAGTTCAACACGTCCTCGAGGGTGACGAAGGTGGTCCTCGAAAGCTCTTTGAGCAATAATGATGTCGTCCAGGTACGCGAGCCGCGCTGCCATTTGGCATCTCCGAGCACCCCATCGATCAACCGCTGAAATGTCATCGGTGCACGGCAGAATCCGAACGGCATCCGAGTGAACTCGAACAGCCTCGGTGACACAATGCAGTTTTGCTTTCGTCACCGGGCCCATCTCCACTGAGTGTGCGCAGTTTTGCTTGCGCCGAGGGTAGTGAAATAGTTCGCTGTCCCCAGATTCGAGATGATTTCTTCGATGCCTGGAAACGGGATACGCATCTTTTACGGTCATCATACCCAGCGCCGAGCACCAAATGCACAGGCCTGGCGTTCTGCTTTTGAACAAAACCACCGAACTTCAGGTCCTGATGACCGGGCGAACAGATTCCTGACTCAAGAGCCCATCGACGGCGGCATCTATCGCTTTTCGCTTGCCAGGCTCGGCAGATGCGGATTGACTTCAAGCGCGCGCGCCCCCAGTTTCAAGGGTGATGTTGCACCTGTTTTTGGCCCGGCTGTTCGGTGAACATTGTCAAAGCTGTGCAGCAAAGCCGCCACCTCTCGCTCTGGCTGGACAGTCCATTGGCATTGGCCAACGGGGTGGCCCATTATAGCCGCAGTGCGCGACGGAGCCCGGAGCTGCGGCTCATGGCGTCGTCGCGGTCAGTTCTTTCCTGTTCCGTCGCTTTTCCCAGCGCGCCGCCATGGTCCTCGTAGAACTTTCGGAAACTCGAAAGGGGCGCCTGTGCCCCTCTCGGTACCCACCCGCTACGTCAATGATGATGCCGGTGCTGGCCAGGCAAATCCTGTCCAAGAATGATGGGCACCGTCAGCCCGGCCAAATGGACGAACCGCGTTCTTCTGCGCGCGTTGATTCCAACGCACCACGAGACGCACTGGCTCCCCGATGTCGTCGACCTGTTGCCAACTGGAAAGTGGTCTCCTCATGCCCTCACCGAACGACTTAAGAGATGCCTGAGGACCTCGTCCCCAATTAGCGACGCACCAGCCCCGCCATCCCGGCAAGGGCTGCGAAGTCCTTTCCCGCCACTGTCGAAAGCAACAAATATGGTGTGTCGCCGTCCCGACTCGATACGCCGTTGGCACGCACACCGTCGATGGGATGCCGGACCCGCTGCTCGTTGGTCTTGTTTTCGTCGCCGATAATCCTATCGGCGGCCTCCTCCTGCTCTCGCCCCTTGTAGTAGTCGCGCCTATAGTGGCCCGATTTCGTAGCACCGGGAAAGCAGCGGCCTCGCCAACCTGGGATAGAAAGCCCCCAGTGGACGTCCGATGCCCACCCCTTGTGGCAGCGGGTCGGCGGCAGTCTTGCCTCAGAGCTGCGGCGATCCGTGGCGCAGCCAGTCGGCCGGAATTCCGTCGAGTGGACGGCCGCGCTCCTTCCCAGGAGTGATCCTGGTTCCAAGGCGTCGTCCGTGAGCTCCCAGGGCATTCCGGGCCGGCTCACCGCTGGTCGCCGCCACAGGCTTCCCCTCGTACCGATAGCCACGTGGCACCGGCCCGTGCCAAGCTGCATCGGGGGTCTCGCCGTGTCGTGCCGGTGCTGGGGGGACGGTGGCACCCGCGGGGCCTCCGCCGTGTATGTCGGCCTGAACCCTGCGAGCCTCAGGCAGGAGCTCACCTCGGACGCGGAATGGGCGCCCACGCAGATACCGGGCGTAGGGCAGGGATGCGCCTGCCTCACCACCCGCTCGACCTGCTCCTGGTCCGCAGCATTCGGATCGGCGATCTTGCAGGAGTTCCTGCATCGCCCGCAGGTACTCATGGGGCGAGGGCCTGGCAGCGGGAGCCTGCGCTTCTTTCCTTCGCGAAGTCTCGCCATGGCGCATTCTTGGCAGGTAGTCTGCCGGCAAGCATTCTTGTCGGAAGAGGGCCGTGAACTCGTCGAGCAGTTCCGGCTGGACTCGCCCACAAGGCGATGCCACGTGGCCGCCGGGCCTACGAGAGCCACCGGCAGACCCTTCGCCTAGCGTCTCCTTCTAGGTCAAGCCGGTAGCTCTGCCGGCATCGCTGGATTGCCAGCAAGAAGTCGGTCGCGCTCATAGCTCGATCGCTAGAGTCCGCTGGGTACCTCCGCACCGGAATACGGATGAGGGCTTCGGCGTTTCCCGCATGCTCTGTAGGGCGCGCGCGAACGCCGCAACCAACGCCGTGGATTCACGGGACACTCCGTGCTTCGGCGTAGGCATAGACACCACCGGCGACACCGTCGGCGTGTCCGGACCCAGCGCCGGGTCATCGCCGCGGAGCTCCGCTCCGCCAGCCCTCGCCGACGTCGCGACGTCGGCCAAAAACATTAAATCTGGGTGAGGGCGAAATTACCCGTGGCCATCTCTGAACACTCGTTCGGACGTACCTCTTCTCTACCTTTCGCAGCGTGCCGCGGTATAGACCCGCCAACCAGGGGGACCGCACCAGCGTAAACTTTCACGCAGTGTCGTCGACGGACGTTGCGACCGTAATTACGGCTCGCCTGCCCCAACGTTGATGCGCCATTTGTGGGAATTTTGCGTACCGCCGCCGATACGCCGTTCCCCACGTGGTCCGTCACCAACCAGAGTCCAGCCTGGTTCTTTCACTGGGGAGCGATTCCGCTCCCCGTTTATTGGTACATAAAACGCAACGCCAGCAAAACACCTCAATCTATACGCTACAAACACACGTGACATTACTCAAAGATTTACGAACGTACGAAGCTTAACAGCAAAGAGGGGCCTCTAGTGCCCCGTGTCCTGCGCTATTGCCCGAGGCGCAGCTGCACTCAGCCTTTCTTGAGCGCCGGCCGGAATCCCCAAGAGACTTCGCACTCCGGGTTGCCCGGACAATATCGACCGATGGGCGAGGAGGTTTTCCGGCCCGCCATGGGCGCCTGCAGCGCCATCCAGTGGCTAGGAGAGAAAGCGGCACGTCGGGAGCCGAATCTCGAGATCCCGATCGACCTCCCGCGCGACACGACCATGTGATCGCCGTCTGAGGCGAGGCAACTAAATGGCTGTCCTGCGGGGCCAAGCACGGTTAACTGAGTTTGACAGCGCCCCCGTGAAAGCATCGGTGTGCGCCGCTTAAAGGCCACACCAGGGTGTACGACCAAGCTGCATTCAGCTTTTTTATCCTTAAGCTTTGCTAGTTCGTGTGGCAGGATGAAAAATCACAATCAAGATTACTTAAAAATCGCGAATTAAATTTATATTTAAACGTTGTCATTAAAATTGACCAGTTTTACTTGCGATGACTTCAATCAAAACCCTACCAAAAAAAGAATCGCGAAAAGATGTTTTTTTTAAATTTACAGTTTGTCTATCATTTTATGCTTTTCTATGTGCATTTGTTCGGCATTTCAATCAAAGAAGAATTCGAGCAAGTAAGGTTTAGCATAAGGCTGCCACAGGTTCATCTTTTCTAAAAGCACCGCTGACCGGGCGCTTGGTCCACACCCCTGGGCGAAGTCTAGCCAATGGAAGGGAACACGACGCAGTGCTTCAAGCTAAAACAAACGTTTCATTGCAGGCAATAGCAAATTGAATAAGCGTATGCAATATTGGAACAGGCAATAAACGTGCCGGACCGGCGTTCACAACTGGTTCATGCAACACTTCACCTGACCGGCAAGGGGTCAAAAAAAAAAAAAAAAAACGAAAAAACAAAACAAGGAACTCAACACACAGTAACTTCAGCCTATGCAAACGCTTAAAAATCGCTCAAATTACACGAGAATACGACAAGAAAGGGCAAGTCTCAACTGCACAGGCCCGGGAGCGTGGGGGGACCTCTTGCGATGCACTGTCCAAGGAGGGAAGGGTGGTCCCCTGAACCACGGTGGGCTAGCGAATGGCCTCGATGCGGCTAGGGACCACACACGCATACA
>JAZHYW010058898.1:0-24248 GCA_037355805.1 Ixodes ricinus | reverse complement strand
TCCATTGTAGCATCTACGTGGGACGAAACTCCTGTAACTTCTTCGGGAAACGCTTTACTAGTTTCCAGCAAAATCCACCATTGCAAGCGGTTATGTAATATCTTCTCGAGCAGCTTTCCGACGCAACTGGTTAAACTTTACAGGGCGGAAGGACTCCCAGGCTCAGTGGTAGATTTCCCAGGTTTTAAGAGCGGAACTATTTTAGCTAGTTTCCACGATTCCGGTATGGTCTCTGTTCTCCAAACTTCATTGTATATTTCGGGAGAAGAGTGCAGGTGGCTTCGGGGCCGAGATTTGCTAGTGCATCGTAAGGATCTAATCGAGACCAGGAGCTGTAGATCTAGCGGGTGTTGTGAAGCGCACAATAAATTTTCACGTAGATATTGATTTCGTGATTCTAGCTGTGCATGCACTAGATGTCTCTCGTTCTCCGACAGTAACGAGTAGCCTGCGTCTTGGAAGATTGGTATTGGGATCGTTAGTGTTACCACAACGCTTTGTTGTGCTAACAAAGCGCAAAATTCATCCCCGATTGTCACTTCCGATATGCCCTCCCTCAGAAGAGCTAGCACGCGGAAAGGTTGTTTTTGCATCACAGGCGTGCGAAGCGAACGAAGTAGTTTCCATACTATTGGAATCGGTGTGAAGGGGGTCAGGTTACCGCTGAACTTCCTCCATCGGCGGACTGAAAGAATTTGCAGCCTTCGACGGCGTAAGCTTGTGAATATGTTGGGCCCGGCTATAGTCTTCCACATTTCTGGATCTTCTATAGCGGCGTTCTGCTCTTCATCTTTCTGCACGCAGCTTCTCGTATTCACTCATTAACACCAACGCAAGTCCGTTAGGTACAGGTACAAGACGCGTTGATCGTTCATAATTGAGCAAAAATCGAGTTTGCAAAATCATCGGGCTCTTTTAAATCGGTATGTTTTGAAGTATTTAAATGTCTGAACATCTTCCAGTTTGTTATCCGTGCTTGCTATGTTGCTGCCCACGAATATTAAGAAGAGGGTGTTGTACGAGAATGGGAAAAATGGTCGTTACCTCGGGTTTCCCTGTCTGTCATCCATGTCATTTGAGGTGAAATGTCTGGAGAGCATAGAGCTTCAGGTCTAAACAGCTGCAGTAGGTAGGCCACGAACAAAGGTCGGTGATCCGTCGTTGAGGACGCATAGATATTATACTTGTCCACATACTCGGCAATAACATTTCCACGTCGATCGCATGGTCACGCCCCCACAATGTGTGGTGTCCAGCCGAAATCTCCACAGTTATTACACAAAAAGGAGCAGAAACGTGACGAAATATTTCAGAAAAACCCAAATGAAGTTATTGCAGTTTGAGGTTCGATGTATACACTCACAACTGTAACCGAAGATTTACCACACCGTACCTTTGCAGGCGACGAATTCTTGGATCTCGTTTGTCGAAGAGAATAGGTGCCTTGAGACCAGATCTTTTCTGGTACAGCTAGCATCGCTCGACTTCTGACCTCTCGCCGAGATTATTTGTACTGCACGTAGTTTGAGAGGCGAAAGTCGTCGTCCACGCGGAGCTTCGGTTAATGCAAGTATTGGTATAGTGTCTCTTTTTAAGAAATTGACGGCAAAATCACCAGACTTTTTGCCGTAACTCCAGCTGGCATTCCACTGAAATATTCCTATGTGGTTGTACAAATCAGGCATTGGAATACTCTTCATTCATCAATGTTCGTGAAGACTTCTGGGCGTAGTCTTTCCATAGCGAATAGTGCTGTTACCTCAGGAAGATTGTTGGCTGCGGGCACGGCGCTGAGTATGGCCCTTAGAGCCGTAAAACATCGGTACCAGCAAATGCGAGACGATCGCTCGATTGCCGTGTCTCAAAGTAATTCCTCCCGATTGTCGCGTCTGCGCATATCACGCTTCTGTTTGCGGGGTGCAGGTACAGGGGAGAGGTTTGATGTTCGGTCTCCTGAAGGCGTTTGACCAGGAAACGTCGAGTTTAGGTGTGAGATGGAGCCTTGAACTGGTTCTGGGGCGTTTAGTTGGCGTTTTAACACATCAGAATGCTGCGACCTTTGAGGTGATTGGGACACCTGTGTCTGCTGTGATGATGTAGAGGGACGAGGGGGAAGCGGAGGTGGGGCTGGTGAAGGTGGTAGAGGAGGCAAGCGGGGGGCGTAGTGACCTCAAGGTTCGGGGAAGGATAACGGTTATTTTGTATTGGTCCATTCAGGATTTCATGCTTTCTTGGCTGCAGCTGCTGCTCTTTTTGTGAGGACAGCCTGAAAACGAAGCGCAGTGATTGCCTCCTACAATTTGCACACTTCGGATTAGTTTTGTCCATGCAGTCCTTGTAGCTGTGAGGTCCAGCGCACACCTTGCATCTTTTTGTTGGCCGCGACAGTGTCTTGCGAGATGCCCATGTCGTTGACATCGAAAGCACTGTACCGGGGTTCCAAAGTACTCCATCACAGGATGACTAGTGAAGCCCAATAGGACCCGTGCAGGCATCGGGTGATTCTGTGGAGAGTGAAGCAGAACACTTTCTGTTGGTTGTTGCTCCATGCTGCCGTCTTCTTTTCCCTGGAACATGCAATTTGTCGTTGGACTGCGATGACACCAGCATCCTTCAGGTAGTCTAGCAGTTCGTAGTCTGAGTATTTGAGCAGGAATGCTGTTGACCTTGCCAACATTGCGTGTGTATGACTCGGACACGGTCACTGTCACGTCGATTCCGACAAAGAGATTTCACTGCATAAGGAGCTCAATGTTCGTTGAGTTCAGCGTCGCCGTGTTGACCGTGATTGTGCCATCTTTCCTTATGCGTGGTGCTAGTAACTTTTCTTGTGATACTGTCACGATTTCTTTTGCTATTCTGTTGGGGTTGATTTTCCAGAACGAGGTTCCTTGTTCTTTTGGTTTGATGATCAGTGGGATTCCGGCGGGGCGATTTTTCCGCACTGTAATCTCTGAGTGAAGTCAGTCAAGTTCGTCTCCAGGAGTGGTCGTCAGTGAAAACGAGTAGTTGGATGTCCGGAACGCTCGTCCGGTTTGTTCCCGGAGGGAAGATCCACGCCATTGCTTTCTTCGTTGGAACGTCGTCATTGATGTCCTTAGCCGTCAGTGGCGTTCTTGCAGTGGTTGACGCGTTTCCGCTGCAGAAATGTGGCTCGTAGTCGCGACGGTGTATCCATTTGAGCGTCCGAGGTCAAGGTCTGGTGGATGGGGTCATTGGAGCGGGGCAACGCTCTGTCGCAAGTGGTCGCTTTTTAGGCGGCGGGGTTGTGCCCGGTAATAGCTCCTGCAGGGACCAGTTATTAAAAGAAATGTCGAGGTAGCCAAATTGAGCAGAATAGCATAAAATATCAAGCTTACAGGAAGAGCGGCAGAAAATGTTGCTGGCTATTCCAATCGTCGTCGTCGTTTTCTTCGATTGTTCCCGTTTAAGTCTTCACGCGTACTCTGTTTGTTTCAAGATGGACAGTAGCGAACGTTACGAGATCTCAGCCAATGCAGCGTTGTAAACGTGTCACGCGATTACGCGCCTCCCGCGTCGTCGCGCCCTCTCGCGAAGGTCACGTGACACCCACACGGCATTGGATTGGCTTGAATGGCCCCTAGCCACAAGCCCGCATTTGCCCCTACCAGGTGTGGGCACTGCGCCTGCGGAGAAGCCAGATTCGCGTGAGGTGAAGCTACAGTTTGAAGCGTTTCCACATGCGCCGTCCCGACAGCAGTAACACCAGAGTGGCCTGACGCCAGAATCGCGTGTCGCTCTATAGATGCGCCATATACGCGGCTTCTTAGGCCAGGGCCGGTAATCGGGTGAATGCGGATATCTCTACCGGTGGTCACAATAGTTACAAGACATACCGCGAAGCCACGTGACCGTCTCTGTGAGGACAAGGAGCTAAAGGTACAGTCGGCACGGAATGAAACGCGAACAAGGAGCGCATTGTTTTCGACCCATGCTCAGTCACCTAGAGACGCAACACCGAAGGTTTGGATGCACTGAGCAAGAGTATAACACATCCAAGGAGGAGCCATCTTCTTGCAGCTCCCATCTGGTTCAGGTGGTGCAGCATCTAGCGAAAACCATGCACCCACTGATCGCGTTTCATTCCGTGCCAACTGTACCTAGCGTTCCACGCAAATAGCTGCCAATGTCCGTCCTCAGTCAGATTATTGGAGTCCGATTTGGCGCGCAGGAAGAAGGTGGGCAGGCTCGAAATGTATAGGAGAAACGAATCGCACGAGTGTACTTTAGGAGCGACACGTAAAATTATTTCTGGGGGAGGTTAAGTGGGAAGCAAAGAAAACGACGAACAAGGCTTATGTCTGCCGAGTGCCATCGACTGGAACGCCATACTCGTTGTCAGACGAAGAAGAAAGCAAGTCTTGCGCATTGTTCATACGCTCCGCGAAGCGTCTCGTGCAAGATTTGGTTGTCGGGGGAAGAAGACGATGCCTTCTGGCGTTCGTACGCGTACGACTTTATAAAAGAACGCATAGCTAATCTGAGATGCACCTACATACATCTTAATTGATAGTTGATAAAGGGGTAAATTAGTCACGTCCCGCGAGGAGCCGGACTTTCACGTAATTTCTCCCGCGAAGCCGGTACGTGATATCCAAAATCCCTCTTGCTGCTATTTTATCCGCCAGAGAGAGACCCGCATTCACCAGCAAACCGGCCCAGGAAGGCACGCAAACGACGGGAGTAGACGGAGGAGTCGGCGGTCACTCACACGCAGGGTCTAACGTCGGAAGTGGGCGAGGAAGGCAGTGCCGTCCACCCTCGTAGAGGACACGGCAGACAGGCACGAGGGAAGCGAGGAGACGAGGACAAGCGGAACGAAAAAGGGAAGGCTCAAAACGCGAGCGCGATGGCGGGAAGTTGACGCTCAAAAGTTTTGTCCGCTTCCGCACTCACCGAAACTTCACTTTCAAGGGATAAAGTGTTTTGCCGATAAAACTAAAATCGCACCAGGAAAAAAAATGAGAAAAACTCTATAGCAGTTTCGGCGCGCCCACACGGGTCAATGTAGAGCGATAAACATCTCAGTCGTCCCCCCTCCCCTCGATCAGTTCTCTTCTTTAGCATCAACTACAGTCGGTGATTCAAGAAAAACTCTTCCCCATCCCTTTCGACTTTAGCAGAGCTGAACACTGGAGAGGAGGCGACCCCTCTCCACCGTTCGCTCTGCTAAAGGCTAAGCGGGTGGGAGGAGTTACCCTGGACACTTAAATTGTCATTGACTACAGTTCCGTGTACCGTACTACACCGTTTTACGCCAAGGAAAGTCGACGTCGGCTACGTTAAGCCTAAAGCACGCCTATAGTGCAGTCCACGTTAGGGTGAATTTGAATAAAGAAGCTATCGGGCCAGCTACATTCTAGAGTAATCAAAATCTCCATTTATCTCATTTTTTATATACTGAAGAGGCGGACGTCCTTCGAATAGGTCCGAGGAGGCCGGCCTGGTCCGAAGCCACGAATAGTACGACGACAAAACCGGTCGACTCGATGAAAGAAAAGCATGAACCATTTCTGCGACCACTTTCCGATTTCCACGGCTGAAAATAACCCTTAGTGACGACGGGCTCCTTACATCCTGTACTTCGGCACGCCACTAGCACACACCGTTCTACAAAGGGCTTCTGGCAGCTGCCATTCTCGACGTTGGTGCTCTTGACGTATGCTTCTCTCGCCTGCCAAAGTGGAAAGCCCGAGCCGCTGGACTGTTATTTTTTGTAAACAATATATAATGGTTTATAGGCTATTCTCGACTCTTGGGCGCGGTATGTAGATATTCACTGACATGTAAAAAAATGTAGAGGGTCCTTTAATATTCTCACCATTCTTTCTATGCTATTTGGCGTTCTAATGCTGCAATTTCATTGGCTGTGAAGCGACATTAAGATGCTCGAAAATTGCCACGTCCTGTGTAGCTGTCGGTAGTAGTGCATGCTAGTGGTTCTCAAATGAGGTGTCCACGGACCCTTTGGGGTCCGCGAAGGCTGTCTAGGGGTCCGCGAAACCCTGCCACATCAGTCAAGCCCGGCAATACAAGTTGTCTTTTTGCAGATCGAGAAGGAATTTTTCCGTTTCCGGGCGAGTTTTCTCATGTGTATGTCAATAAGAGAAGTTTACTTCACAGTAGCCCTTAGTTAAATTCATTTATGATATAATTATATTTAACATAAACCTTACCCCTCCCCTCACCACGAATGGGGTCCTCCATCATCTCCGCCGATCCAGAAGGGGTTCCGCGAAACATCGATGGTTGAGAACCACTGGACTGTATGCAATACGCCTTCACGGCCGCTGCAGGATCGCAGATGTGTCGCTCTAATATCGAATGTCTGTGGCGATGCTTTTACAGCGGTTACTGTCCATGTTCGCCGTTATGCGAAATGAGAACGTTGTATGTTTGAAATATTTTGTAGAACACTGAAAGTCGCCTTTGTTTCGCAGGCGTCAAGCTGCTTATGACGCTGGAAAAAAAAAGGCTGAAAGCAAGCTTGTTTTTCTACCGACCCAAAGCCACAACTACGGCGATGTGCTCAGCGGGAAGTTAGAAAGAACATATTCAACACCCAAACCCAATCACATCGTTGCATTGGCCAGAAGTGCATGATCCTTGAGGTTGTGGTATTCTCGCTCACCGCTTGTCCGGGAAAGGGGGCTCAGGTCATCACTGTGGAATTTTATTTAGCCGATGTTTGGCGGCTGATGCCGCCATCGCTGAACTGTCCTCCTCCACCGTGAAGGGCTCGTACCTCGTCCCTGGCCCCGCGCTTGGCCCTCGCGCGCGCGCCGCATTGCTACCGAAGTTTTGTGTCCAAAATCGGCACATCTCCCCCCCCTCTCCCCCTCTCTAGATTGTTCATGTTTCACCAATTCAGCATATACTCTTTTGCGGGACAGAAAACTTGACACACATTATTAATCTCGCGTAGCCAATAACTGGGTCCGCATCTTCAAGGCAAGAGAAAATCAAAATAACAATACATGTCCGTTTTACCCCAGTTTCTCCCTGCAACCGAGCATCATCAATAGCGCCGCTTAACTTTAAAAAGTCTTCTAGCTTGCGCCATGGTAGCTCGAATAAAGCGAGCGACCGAACCGCGACGACACTTAGTTTTGAACTAAACACTAGTATGAAATTTAAAAAAAGTGTCAATATAGCAACAAAAAAAAAGACTGATTCCGACCGGTCTCTCTCTCCAAATGGGCATCATCAAAAGCGTCCCTAACTTTTGATGTCTTCAGCTTGCGCCATCAACCAACTCGTGTGAAAAGAGAGCAGTGACAGAACAGCAGGCATTCCCTTGCTTTAAAATAAAATAGACACTGATAATCAGGCTTGAATTCTTGTCTCGATTCTGGCAAAGTTCTTGGCTGGTGCGCTGCAAACAAGACAGCAGGAGCAAGGCAGGAGCGAGAGAGAGCCGAACGTGAGAGCTAACAGGTTGACGGAGCACGTGATTCTCTCGATGTCATCTCTCGTTCCTGTCGGAGACTCTCGGCGTTTCTAATTTCCTGGACATTGCTCTTGAGCGTGTTACACCAAAATGGCGCAGCAGCGCACCGGGTGGACGTCCCCGGGCCACCAACTTGGCTAACAAGGCGTGCCACAACCCGTGGTCCCTCGCGTCGCCACCTGCGGACAGCTCCAAGATCTTGGCCGCTCCCCTCGGGTCCCCGATGCGTCGGACGGGATGCGCATCTCCAGCTGCTTGTAGCAACCCAGGTACCTGGCGTGAGCCTTTCTCCAGGAGGGACCCCCACTACTTTCTTTGGGCCCGTGAGTGGCATCAAAGCAGGCGTCCATCGCGAATGGGGTTCTCGTCACAGTCTCTGAATGTCCATAGTGACTCTGCACTAGCCGGCACTAGACAAGCGGCGAGCCCCACGTTGCGACGCCAAATATGGTATTCTCGCTCACCGCTTGTCCGGAGAAAGGGGCTCAGGTCATCACTGTGGCATTTATTGAGCCGATATTGCAGTGTTCGGTGGCTGACGCCGCCATGGCTGAACTGTCATCTTCCACCGTCACGCGCTCGTGCCCTGGCCCCAGGCTTGCCCTTCGCGCGCCCGCCGCACCACTAACAAAGTTCTGTGTCCAAAATGCCCACAAGGTTAAGAAAATATCTTAGCACCGCAGCTCGGAACAGGTGTGGCGAAAGATCTCGCTGCAGAACTCAGGGTGTGGGTTCGACCCCTACCTCTGCCTGTTTCGATCAGGATGAACATCGTACCGGCGTGCGTTCGTGTATCACTACTGCGCGCTGCACGTTAAAGACCACGGGCTAGCGGTGGCACTACACCGACAAAATTCCTCATATACAGCAAATGCACGAACTGTCCATCGGAGCTGATTAACTTATAGATGTCTAAACATGCACACACAAAACAATAAGAAGAAGTTATAAACACGCAGAAGAATCGAGTACATACAGCAAAAAGCAGAAAAAAATTGTGGGATGAAAAAAAAATCAAAGTTAACGAACACCTACAGAAAGATCAAAAAGCGAGTTGGGTAAGAATGGCTTAGGAACGGCTTGAGGGCATTAAGTGACCGGACACGCTAATCCGCAACTAATTATTAGCTTTTCGAAAGAGGATTATGCTCAAGAGCCGTTCGGCCCCAGTGAACCACTCAGCGCAGTCATCTACGGCGAACTTTCTTCACTGCTGCTCATTAAAACCCACCCAGCGGAACCGCCGCCTTACGGCGCACGAAAAGGGAGAGCAAGCAGCCGCTAAAGATGTTTCCCGAGGGAACGAGGAGTTTCTCGAGTTTCTACACGGGAAAGTACGTGTGTTGTTTTTAAATTAGTGAACCCTCAGTTTTCAAACTCGGAGGAGGAATGTCTGAGTGCACGGGCGATTAATTACGCGAAACGTAGTGATTAACGATCGCGTGAAACTGGACACCGCGGGGCAAGTTAACAAAGTCTTTTTTTTCCCGCAGAGGCGGGGTTTAGTTTGTGTTTAAGCTTCCTATTTCTGTGATTAACCAAAACAAAGAAAAACGGTGGGGGTGGTAGCATGAACAAGAGGGCGCAATTTGTGCAAAGTATGTCGTAATACGAGTAAAGTGTTAATTCACATCAGCTTAAAAAATACCAGCGGAAATCAAAAGAAACATAGAAACAAACTGACTTTCAAGCCCGTAAACATTCTAACAAAATCTTAATGCCCTTTTAGCGACGTCATTTTGGTGTCTCTTTTATTTTTAACCACCGGGACGCTATAGTCTCAGACAACTTCAGAAGCGCAGGGGTACATAAATAAAGTCTGTAAATCCGACGAACAAATTAGAAAACATTATTCCAATCAAGTTCAATTAGAAAACCTCGTTCACACTCTGCGTGGTACAAACGTTATAAGAAAGAACCAAGCAAGCAAGCGCGTAAAAACAATACAAAAGAAAAATCGCCACTCCAACAAAAATCGACAGTGGTGAAAAAAAAAACCAAAACCACAAAGCCTAAATTACATCTCGCATGCCAAAAGAACAAAAAAAAGTCATGTGGATTGGAGGATACCTAATAGTTCGAAACTCCCTGATTAAGCACCCGGAAGTTAATTTCACGGACACGGTATCCAATAACTCCCCTTGGTTCACCAATCGCACGAGACGCCTTTCTAGAAGGACGCGCTCTACAGCAAAGCCGCTTCCCCGCACGGCACGCGCGTGAGGCGGAGAAGGGGATTTGACGACCGCAACGCGCGGCCGGGAGCCATTTGCCCCGCGCGTTCGATCGGATCTCTCCATCTTTACTTCCGCCCCACTTCCCCTCCCACCTTTCCTGAAATAAAGGTTTCAACGGTGATCCGCGGATGCTGCCGCCAACTACGCCGGTCACGCGCCACGCATACGCGCTCCTGACGGTGCCAGCGGTGCCGGGGTGTACACCCCCGACCGGGCCATTTCTACGGAAGGCATGTTTGCTTTTGCATCACCCCCCCCCCGGTCAAAAAAAGAAAAAACTTATTAAATGTTAAAAAAAAACACTGGGAATAGATAAAGGAACGGAAAAGGGCGCACAAATCGCCTCGCCACACAGCTACTGATAATATGTCACAATTATAGAATCGTCCACCCTCCCCGAAGGTACCGTCTTCCCCGAAACAAGGTAAGGAGGAAGAACATCCACTGCCGCGAGGTGACCTCAAACCATAAGCATGACCAACAAAGAAATGAACCCTCACTACAGTGACCGTTCACTGAAACCCATGGGGCAACCGCAGAAACATTTCCATTTTTATATTCAATGATAAGGACGGCTGACTTACACAGTTTCCATCCAGGGCTAAGAATCTGCATAGTTTCTTTTACAATCCGCCTACTATAATTATTCTTTTTTATGACACTCGTTTTCTCAACCCGGTTTGTACCCATTACATTGTTCAAAATGCTTTGCTAGCTCCGAAGATAGTTCCTTGTTGGTAACCGCCCTTTTATGCTCCGAAATTCTATCAGTTAAACAGCGACCAGTCTGCCAATGTAAAAAATAATACCACACCCCAAAGGAATGTTATACACAACCCCTTTTTCACGAGAGACCGCTGGATTCCCATGTTTAATTGGACGCTCTTGACGAACCCTAGAAAAAGCTGTTAAATTTTTGAGCTAATGCTGTCGCCGAAAAAGAAAAGCCACGTAAAATTTAGTCACTGCTGCCTCGAAGCTGTGCGAAATCCTACGATAATAAGGCACCGAAACCATATTTTTATTCCTATTTTGTTTTCTTGAAAGGAAACTAAGCTAGAACCTTGTAATCCCTTCCACCACTAACAGAAAAGACCGCTTGACTGTGCCCGTCCTACAAGAGACTGAACGCTTGCAATTCAACAGCTCTTTCCATCCAGTGAACACACTATTTTTAACACGCACTTGTCAACACTAACCATGCAACACCTCTTTTCATAGCATTGTAATGACGACTACCCGATGCCAGCATGGGTTTGACAGACTCCTTCCCAAAACAGTTAGCGAGAAAACGAGACTCACAACGTTGTCGTTTTACTTCGTTCTTTTTCCAGGGTGTACTTTTAATTAGGGCAGGCTGGAACGAGAGAAGGGTACAGTCACCTTCGCCATTATCTCAAAAGGTCGCTTCAGTCGCGGGCTTTTTTTATCCGACGGGAACCCCAAATTCGAGTAGTTTTAAGACGAGGCAGCGGCGGCGTCCATCCAAAAGATTCCCCGACATCTACTATGTATCGTGTCGAGGGATCTGAAACCCAAATTGTATCGTGTTCCGCTATTTTATTTTTTTCTACTCTATTTTTGTTTTTGTTTCGTTCACGTAGTATGCGAGAATCTTACGTAACGACCGTCTCAATTTCAAGTCCTACCGAAGTCGACGCTACGATCTTAAGGGGACTATCAAGAAGCGCCAAAAGTGGATCGTCGCAAGTCTTTGTGCGTTTGCCGTCACCGATTAAACAACTCACGCGCAGAGAAGCCGCCATGACGATGCACTTTTTCTTTTCCCGCGCGTGATTGTTTATGCCCGGTAAGTTTCACCAAGAAAAAACAACGAGCGCCGAGCTCTGATTGGCTCCGATTGGAAGGATAACGAGTAGACCTCAAGGCAGCTTGCTTTGAGGTCTCCCAGCTATCGCTTCAATCGGAGCCAATCAGAGCTCGGCGTCTTTCTGACGTCACCGCCACCCCCTGCAAAAGAAGCAGACGAACTTGAGCTCCGCATTAGCGGCGAGATGTTTTGGTGGCGCCCTCTTATGGCTCCCCCTCGTGACGTCATTACCTCGCGAACAATAAGCTGGATAATGTCTTTGTGATTAGCGTGCAGGAAGCTTGAAGTCATTGCGCTGTCAAAGCGACACTGCAAACACCAGTCAAATTTCAAGTTTTTACATTCCTCTTATTTCCGCTGACAGGAAATGCTTTGCTGACGTCATGGGCAGCATTCGGCCAATCGCGGCAGGCAGACCACACCGACGCCTTCGATCGCGCACGTTACCAATAACTAGGTATGGAAAATGTGACTATGCAGCGTTTATAACAAAGGGTAGGACATTCCACGCGGCACGAGCCAACTGCTAAGAATACGACTAAATACAGCGCTTTAATAGACCGATCTCACCAAGCGTTTGGCGCATGCGCGAGGCAGCCATAACTTTAGTTCACACGAGGTATTCGGCAGTGCACGAGACTGTTCGTGCCCTGCACGCGCAGAGCTCCAGCGAGATTGTCGCACGTGCAAAAAGACTAAAGTTCCCTCGGTGCATTGCGGCTGCGGTGGCGTAGTCAAACTGGCTGGTGAGATCGGGGCGACGTGAGCGATCGAAAGCGTCGCTGTGGTCGGCCCACCAAAATTGGCCGAATGCTGACTATCACGTCAGCAAAGGATGTCTCATCGACGTAAATAAGAGGAATGTAAGAACTTCAATTTTGACGGTGTAGGAAGTGTTGCTTTGAGAGCGCTTTGATTTCATGCTTCCACCATGCCCATCACAAACACCATCGAACTTGTTGTTCACAAGGTAATGGCGTCACGAAGGTAGCAAACGAGGGCGCCACCGAAACATCTCGCCGCTAATTGAGTCCGCTACATCACAAAGTAGTTCCACTGCGCGGCTTGATCATTAAAACAATTTAAGCTATAAAACCTGTCGGCTTTTTTTTGTAGTTTAGTCGTTTCTTTTTCAATACGTATTCTCGATTACGAAGTGATATATGCTCGTATTATTTAGCGAACAAGAGCACACGTTATAAACAGTTTATTTATTTCAAACAGACAAAAAAAGCGCTACCGTTACATGAACGTCGTCGTCTTCACTGTGTACTTACGAGGCTCGGCAGATGCTAGACTGGGGAGCAAACGCCAAGAAAAGTTGGTTAGCTAGCTTATGTACGTTAATTACTACTTTAATTAACTGATTCGTGGGTCACGTTGCAATAATTACGGGTTTAAGGCAGTCAATAATAGATTCTAACTCAATTTAAACGATCTATGAGTAGTCAATGGGCTATGAGATATTCAACGATCAGTTTTCGAGGTTTTGTCACCTGATTCCGAAACTGAACGCCGAAAGAGCCCCGGTATACTCTGTTTCTCCTTAAGGTGGACCGCGGATGACGCTACTGAGCTATCTGGGCCAATCCATTGCTCTATGGTTGTCACGTGACCTTGAGGAGACGCGCGTAGTCGCGGGACGCGGTCACGTCACTGGATGGGCTGTGATGGCTCGTAGCGTCCACTGCAGTCCATCATACGGCGAAAAAGGGAGTGCAGCTATAGTCCTGGTGACCCACGGAAGAGTGTGCGGTTGACAGGAAGACGTTTGCTGTCTTAAGAACAAAAAAAAGTTTATCAACACAATTGAAAAAAAAAAAATCTAAACGAAGCAGTTTGTTTGAAATGACCGTCTTGCTGCCAAGCTGAGGGTATCGGTGGCCGAGTGGAGCATACATTCATTTTAAAAATAGCGCAAAAAAGACGAGACAAAAGACGAAGAAGCACACAGGACAAGCGCTAACTGGCAACTAAAGTTTATTGAAAGCTTCCAACTTTGCTATCGCCGTGCACGCGCGTAGCCTCGTCTCAACAAAAACGCGGCGTACCGCCAAATCAGCAGATACGGCCCGCCCACCGTCTGTTGAAAAAGTCAACAAAACTTTAGTTGCCAGTTAAACTTTAGTTGCCAGTTAGCGCTTGTCCTGTGTGCTTCTTCGCCTTCTTGTCCCGTCTTTTTTGCGCTATTTTTAATATGAATGTCCATTACCAGGTTGCCCAGCAGACCAAGCTTTTACAATATGGGCTATAACTCCTTAGGAGGTTTCTGAGATCGCGTAACTATTGCGATAACTCACTCTGCGGACTCTAAGCATCCTAGGAATTCATAAATCATAACGATGCGCGGTCGATTTTCCTACTAAAATGCAATCAAAGATCGAAAGTATTTCCGGCGATGGGAGGAGTATTGTGCCGGCAGCCAGGACAGCGTCTGATCACTGAAAATGCGACATTTCGTTGAGATTGCAAACGTTGTTATGGCAAAATGTGTATGCTTTTGTAGATGATAGAAGCAAGTAAGAGTTGTAGAACAGATGTTACATTTTTCGTGAAGAGGGAACATAATTCTGCAATAATCGTCTCAGAAACAGCAAACTATATATATATATTTTTTTTTTTTTTCGCAGGAGTGATGTATGCGGTCGCCAGCGCTCGAGCGCGCGCTGGCTGGTTGAATCGTAGTCCGGGCTGTATGGGCAGCGAGCCGCGAGCATTCGAGATATCACTCCGCGGTTCCACCGGTCGGAGGAGCGAGGATCCTTCGCCTGCTATTAGCTAACACTGGTCCCGGTTTCGGAACATGCTCCTTCCATCGCTGAAGATGAAATCGGTGTGTTGCGATCTTTGATTTTTTCTTTAGTAGGGAAATCGGCCGCGTAACGTCATGATCTAGGGATTTCTAGGATGCTTAGATCCAGCAGAGTGAGTTATCGCCATATTTAAGCGATCTCAGAAGACACTCCTGCAGGGCACTTAAAACGCCGTCTGACACGGGTAATCTCGATGTGTTTGCGTTGGTCTTTCAAATAACCTCAAAGCGGCCAGTGCACGAGGCCCGTGTCTCGAGCGGCCCTTGGATGCAAATGGCGGCGCAGCACTAAAATGACTGACCCTTATAGAAGCGGCGGAGCACCCGCTCGTGGCACGTGGCTTGCGCGTTTCCACAATAGGGAGTTTTCGTAGATCGTTTTCGCCGTCCCGCAACGCCCTCCGCAACCCGCTACGATACCCGGAACTCTACAGCCAAGGCCATCGGCGAGCAGGCGCAGTAGCGGCTTCTTCGTTGCGGAGGGCTTAGCGGAGGGGAAACGCGGTCTACGAAAACTCCCTAATAATGGTTAGCGGTACTTGTAAAAAACGCCTTCATTCAGGGGCTTTAGCAGAGACCCTGGGTTCAGTCGTCCATCTGCATCCTACCGTCATG
The DNA here is from genome assembly GCA_037355805.1 of Ixodes ricinus. NCBI lineage: Eukaryota > Metazoa > Arthropoda > Arachnida > Ixodida > Ixodidae > Ixodes > Ixodes ricinus. Next base: position 9,282 of record JAZHYW010058898.1, on the reverse strand, counting down.
CGATCGTGTACCACATCGTAATGCACGTTAACGACCCTGAGCTAACAGTTGTACTGCACTTTCTATAACCTTCAACGGGTAACAATGTCGCCCTACGAAACTGCTGCTCTCTAAAAAACTAACGAATAATTTTCAATGCGCCGTTATATTGAATTTTTAATGTGTGTTCGCGTGTTCGTGTTCTTTTTTTTCGTCTACATTTTTGATTATGCGGCTCATACTTATGATGAAACAGACTATAGTTGTCGTACCTCTGGAAAAAATATTTTATAACTAAGAAAATGGCACATGAACGCAAAAGACAAAAAAAAACACACACACACACGCACACACATAGGCGCACTTAATAAAAAAAATCGAAATAATAGAATTGATTAGAATTGTGTTTTCAAAGGTTTGAGCGCACCAAAAGCTATAAAAGCGAGCTCGATGCTTTGGATGGTGCGCTTGTTCACTGGAAGTGTAGTACAGGGCAGTATGCTCGCACTTGTATGTTCCGCTTCGCTCGCAGGATAAAACCAAATACTTTACTGGTAATGTATTTAGTAAAACAAAGCTTACCTTCTGTATATGTGCAATGCCCTCAGTTTTCGCGTGATTACACGCTTGTTTGTCATTATTGTTTTCGTTTCCCATTGCGATTCAGTTCGTGCTCTTTTCTGTGCTACATGCATTAGAGACCAAGGCAACCCAGGAGCATTCTATTTCGCGGATTGTAAAAAAAACCTATGCAACTTGCCACGTGTGCCACAATCGATACAAAATATTCTAAGCTTCACATGTGACCGCTTGCCTGAGTAAACATTGTTGTTTGTCAAGAAAAAGTGCGATTGTATGAAATCAAGTAAGAAAAACTTGTTCTAAGCACGCGACCGTTGGCAAGCAGTGAATACTCATAATCGGCGCCGAGATGATTGGTCGCTGTCAGCAGGTGGAGTTTTTCTATCAACCCACAGTTAGAATGTTTCCTCCTTTCTGTTGTAAGCAATCAGGAGACAACTTACATCAAATCTGAGGGTAATAAAGTACTAGGAGCATTCAAACATAACGGCCTGAGCAGTATATGTGTACAAGCTTTAGCTTTTGATGCACCCTTAACTTTCGATACGCTGAACGCTAGTGTAAAATGTAGGGCTGTTTCATTCTCAATCAGCGTACCATGTGCGTGCTTACACTATATTTTATACAGCGTCAAACTCTATCCGTTTGCATCTTTTTCATTTTTGCACACCACTACTTGCGCGCATAAATCACAAAATTAAGACTGGTTACAGGATGTCACAAAAAACAAATTTACAGGGTTTTTTACCGCAAAAATAAACTACGCATCGCCTAACACTCATTCTCCGCCCTAACGTAGCGTTAGGTCACAACCAGATGCCAAAGTTGCATCCCGAATGGACACCTTATTCAAAAGATAAGGAATTTTCTGAAAATTCCAATGGGAAAATGGAGCCCATTTTTGCCCGTTTTCGGTTTCTGGTGCCTTAGAGCCCCATGTGTTCGAAAACTCCGTCGGCCGCCGTTTTCCTATTGAACTTTTCAGAAATTCCCTTATAACTTTTTAATAAGGTATCGGATCGGGCTGAAACTTTGACACCAGGGCCGGCTTGCTAGAACCAGCGTCTCAGCTGAGACTGGGTGAAAGAAAGCACTGCCAAAGCGAGCGCACGAGCTGAGCGGGACTCAAGTTGCGTCTCAAGACGCTCGCGCGCCCCAGCCTTTGCAGTGCTTTCTTTCACCCAGTCTCAGCTGAGACGCTGTTCTAGCAAGCCGGCCCTGGATGTGACCTCTAGCGCTACCTTTGGGCGGAGAATGGGCGTTCGGCAATGCCTTGTTTATTCTTGCGGTAAAAAAAAAATCGTAATATTTTGTTTTGTGACACCCTGTACATTGCTTAAACTATGTGCAAAAGCTATCCATACACCCAGAATGTTTACCTGGCCAGTCATTGCACTTATCACTGAGATCGTATTAAAATTAACTTTTATCATTTATTGTCTGTGAGTTAATTTTTAACCTCGGCATTTTTTTATTATGACTCCCGCACCAGTCCTACTTTTGGTTTACCAAACTCAACATCTAAACCTGAGAGTCATTTTTTGTGTCTTCCAGTCTCGTGGTTTTGGTCAAAATAAACACCTCGCTACCTAAAGGAGGCAACTGACCGCCCAAAAAATTTTTCATCTTTTTATTTTTTAGGTAGTTAATTCCACAAGCTAGAATTTTGGAAACCCAAGTCTATCACGTCATCACGTTTTCCTGGAAATCCACAAAGAGTCAACCACATGCACTACAAAAGGGCCGGCCCGTCATATTGCCACCCGCAGAGCCAAGAAAGCAACGCTCGGTCACGGACTTCTCGAAGATTCGCGTTCACTCTTGCACCGGACATAACTTTCGCCCTGTTTTGTTGTTCTCGAAACTGCCAGTTCATCCTCGCCCGGAGCGCGCGACGCTCGAACCTTCTTTGCCGAACTTTCGATATGGTGACGCTCTGTAGATAACCAGCCGCCAGCGACCTTGTCGAGTCAGTTTCGCTCTTGCTCTCTGTTACGTTGCCGAATTGCCGCCTGCTTTTCTGTTGCGAGGAGGCTTTTTCTTTACTTTTTTTGTTTGGCACAAGTTCGCCGATTAAACCTTTATTTTTCAGTTCACTGTTCGTCCTCTCGTTACCTTCATTCGTGTCAATGTAAATCTGATCACATTGAAATATGTGTAATTGGCCTCTGAAATCTCCGATAACGGCGCACAGGCAATTGTATATTTTTCAACGCGTCGGTGGTTTTGTTGTGCATATGTCTCGCCATTTGGCTGAGGACGATTTTCGCGTTTTGTTCTGCCCACATTTGCTGGAGACGTGAGCTCGGAGCGTAGGCAACTGGCCCCCTTGCACGAGAACTGGCGCAGTCGTGCGCGTTCCAAAGAAAGCTCGTGCAGAGAAAAACAAGCAAGGAACCAGGGATGTCAAATTCAAGATATAGAAAAATACCCCACTGTATCGAAGCGCCACCACACACGATTTCTCGCATTGATGCACAGGCCTGGAAGGCAATCCAACCGCCATCTGTTGGTTCAGAATCACACTAACCAAGGGTGGGGTTGCACCTTAAGCTGAGACTGGAAGTTCCGCCTTCCTCGACTCGCTGGCAGCAGTGTGTTATACTTCGTTTCAGCTTGGGTCCAGACGCAGCCAATGCTACAAGCGCAGGCTCCGGGCTTTCAGTGTCCCTGCCAAGCACGCGCTCGTGCAGTGCAAGCACTGTTCAGGGCCACTGCTCGCGCTCGTAGCATCGGCTGCGTCTGCACCCAGGCTGCAAGCGAGAGTATAGTTGCGCGTGTCTGCGCGTTCTGCACTGGGTTAGCAAGAACATAAAGCTCACGCTGAGAGGCGCTCTCGCCAGCTCGGAGCACGTGGAGCGAACGCTCGTGCCCCAGAGGCCAGGGGATCCTGGTTTCAATCCCCACCCCTCCCCGTTTTGATCTGGATGAGTCGTGTATCACTACTGCGTGGTGCACGTTAAAGACCCCAGGCTAGCGGTTTGTACCGCACTGGCTGAATTGCTCATCTACAGCTTGAGACACCAGACCCTTACAAAGGCAGATTAACTTCCGGCTGTATAAACATACACACAAGGATTTGCTTTGCTGCCAAGCTGGTCACCGCTGGTCTCGAGCAATTTGGTCCGAGCTCGAGTCCCTCTGTCAGCTTGAGCGCCGCGCGCACGGCACACGGTGATGCGTCACATCTGCGTGACTTCGGGGGCCAGACATGAGGCTGCCTAGCGCTTGGATGCTACAAGAGACGTACAGTCTCCGCCGAGTATAAAAGACCCATTCGACGACGCAGTTTCAAGCGGCTGTTTGGGATTCGATTCGGGCTAGCCCACATTGCTTGTGGTGAAGAGAAAGTAAATGAGCCTTGGTTACGTGCCTCTCTTAATATAAATATGGCCACTGGCCAACGCGTGCTCAGCACCGCCACATAAACTGTTACGGCTAATGGGTCTTTCATACTGAGGGAGACTGTACTCATTCTGAGCACCTCGTTATTATGTCGGCCGCCTGCCGAGATAACAGAGGCAGCCTGCCAGGATCCAGGGTTAAATCCCCACCCCCCCCCGTTTCGATCAGGATGAGCATCGTACCGGCGTGCGGTCGTGTATCACTCCTGCGTGGTGCACGTTAAAGACCCCGGGCTAGCGGTTTGTACTGCACTGGGTAAATTGCTCATTTACAGCTGAGAGACAGAGTCGCCTGATTGAGGCCGACTAACTTCAGGCTGTATAAATATACACACTACACAATTCAAAATCTGAAGACAAAAAAAAAACGTAAAAGCTAATCGATGAATATTTCAAAATATGTTGCATGTTCGCAAATTGTTTCATTGGTCTAGTTTCAACTGTCTTTAAAACTGCGATGATAACATTACCATAAATCAAATAATTAAAAATATACTCCACAGAGTTTTGTTACTAAGCCAACTTATCTTTAAGGTTTTCACACATCTTATGTCCGTCGAGCCTAACAGAACCACAATGAAGACGGCTACTGCACGTCACTGGCACCCCCTGTTAAAAAATTATGTTGAAGTTAAAAACAAAGAAGCAACCGGTGTTTCTTTTTCATGTGTATATAACACCTGAGCTAGTGTATCATCCCTCTGTATAATACGCCTCAAAGACTCATCCGGCCACACATTGACAACAACTATAAAATAATCAAGTTGTCTATACTCTACTGAATCAAGCGCATAAAAATTTAGCCAAATACTACGTCCAACACGAAAGCTCTATGCAAAGTATCTAATGCCCTTGTCAGACGGGCTAATGAAGTGCACTTCAACCGAGTGCACCTCAGCTTACCGAATGTCACTTGAAGTGTTTCGGTACCACACTGGAAAAATTGGTTTCACTCGTAAATGATGGCCGACCATAATGATGGGTAATGTACTATTAGACACGTAAAATGTTAAAACAAATGCATAAATGTATCAACAATATTTTGTCTATTTAATAAAGGCCCCTTACAAAACAGCGTTACATTAATGAGACGATCTTTACGCTAACCGGATGATTCTAATCGATCATAGCAAGCCAAGAAAAAGAAGAGGATCCAACCTTGAAGTTCCGCTTCGTCCCACGGAGGTCTACAAGGAGGCCCTGACACCGCCTTATAAGATCATGATATATCATGTTGTCTCGTACAGCTACACGCTGAAACAAATGTAGGCTCTATCCTTTTCTGTTAACCAAGATAGCATTGGAATGACTGACTTTTGACATTGTCTTTTATCGATTCTCCGCGGCGCTAATCTTTCCATCCCTCTTTCACACATTTGTAATTCTTTTTATAATAACATTTACGCCAAACTTTTAATTTAATATATATATATATATATATATATATATATATTTAAATTTAGAACTGTTGAAAAACTGTAACCGAGGCCACGAAGGCAGTGAAGCGAGTTTGTCAAACTCACTTGAAGCCAAGTGTTTTCTTCAGAAAGAAGCCCGTGTAGCGCACTACAGAATTGACATTCAAGCCCGGGTCACACTGCTTCACTCACACAAAAGACAGTCTGCGTACAGATTGGAACGCGAGTCACTGCGAGATCCAAGCTTCGAATGCCGCATGGGGAATGAGTTCGAGGAGAAACTTGGGCACGCGGCATTCGAACCACGGATATTGCGCATGACTCGTGTCTGAAGACCGTTGTTCGTATGATAGATGCGCAGTGTGACCGACTGAGTACGCACTTGACTGAAGTGCACTAAATTAGCCCGTCTGACAGGAATATAATCTATTGGCTTCTCCAGCCGCGAAGGCAGCATCAAGAATGCAGCATACGAAGGTCGTCAAGCGAGGATCTCGTGCTCCTTGGTCAGCTACAGCATCAAATCGTTTGGTCGCCTGGCGGATAAAGCGGGAAGCAGCCAATTGAGCACGTGTTGGGGGCACGGCTCCTAAGTCACGTCCGACGCACAGAGAGGTGGAATTGGCATTGTGCGCTGATACAAACGGGGAGAAGATTATCTCAAACCCTCGCGCGGGATTTCAACGGACCCGCTTCAATGCATGGTTTTAATTATTCCGCCTTACACGCACGTCTGAACGAATACAAACAGAAAAGGCGCCAACGGCATTTGCGCGGCCTGGTTAGTGACACGCCACTGTAACAAACTGAACACGCTCGGCAGAGCTGCGGCCTCCGTATCCTGTCGGCTGACGTAGGTAAACTATCAACCGCACATGGGGCGGCACCCTCATAACGTGTACCGAACGCTTTTTTCCTGTGCGCCAACCTGCCACGCAGTAGGAAAATAAAACAACAAAGAAACCGGGTCTTCCTATTAACCCAGTTGATACCGCTCGATCGTGTCAGGTTCGGCGTCTCCGCTCTAGAAGACGGCCACAAGAGAGTCGAGGCAGCCCAGACTGCGTCCTTTTCTCGGCGGCGGCCGCATTAGGGCAGACTGATTAAAGCGAGACGGAATTATTACCTAGTAGCGATCCCGAAGATGATGATCGTCATAAGCGAGGGTAACGACGCAAGAGTATAGAGGCATGTCGGCGGAGAGTCACCGGTTCGAAAGAAAGGAGCGAGGTTTCAGTGTCCGCATTCTGGAGTTATGAAAGGGTAATCAGCCTTTGGTGAGCGAGTTTGTTGAATAGGATGAAAATGATTATGATGATCACAATCTTCCGTTGGTGCTCTACGAAAGCCTTCTGGAGAGAAGTGTGTGTGATGATACAGTGAGTGTTTCGATCCCAGTCGCGACTCGTAAGTAATCGAGACTTAGAGAGTTTCTTTGGAATTGATGACAATTTCATGCAGGGATGCACCAGCAATCGATAATACTACCCCTTTAACAAAAGTGTTGGCCGGCTCCTTTATGAAAAGCCGTTTTGCGAGCTTCAATGATATAAGCTACATTTATAACAGGACGGTTGATGTAAAGCAACGACGTCACAAAATAGGTGCCATGTGAACGTGCAGCAAAAGCTCCGTTAAAAGAACGAGCTCATACATATTGAGTGCGCTTACAGCGGAGCTCAATGACGAAAAGGCAGAATTCTGACCCAGTTGCTTCCAAATATATTACGAACGTTAGCCACCAGATAGAAAGGCAGGAACGTGCACAGAGAGGGAAGAGACTATACGCAGAGCTATGTTTACGGATGAGTACATTTGCAGCCTCGAAAAAACCAAACATATTTCCCCCTCCCCCCCCAAAGTACAAAAAAAAATAGAAACAAAAACAGTTTTTGATGTAGAAACGTGCTCACTCCATCAGTGAAAAATACCGAATAGGCAGTCCACGGCAGCAACCGACAAAAGGCACCGTTCTAATGCTACCTCTCTTTTTGTGTCTAGTTAGAACACCGTCACCCTATCAAGATGAGCGCGGCCTCCTACTATCTCCGAGTTGTCAGCTGTCGCAGAGGAACACCTCCTAAAGCGACCTCATAAACAACTATCCCTGTCCGCTGTAGTAAATAATACAAAGAAATGTCAACAAGAAATGAACAAAGAATAGAGAGCACTGGGGCGAACGTCGCTCGTTTCTTTTGACAAGAAGAAAAGAGGCACAAAGCTCGCTGTCACTCAAGTGTTCGCTAGGAACCCGAAAACAGGCGCTCCAAATTGAGTCCTCGTTCGCCAAGAAGAAGTGTTCCAAAATGAAGATGAACCAGTTCACCGTCTATACGGTTACCACCGAGTCGCTCGAGTTAAACCGCTCGTTTTTATTATTTATTCTATAGCTGCCAGTCAAGATTAGCCACGCCAACAGGGTAGCTGTGGGTTTTCTTCATACGTACGATTATAGACACGCGTGAACCAGTCCCGGGGGAGAAAAAGGTGTGTGTACTTATTCGAAAGCAACCTTTTCTTATTGTGTACAGAGATCGATCGAAGAAATGAAACGGGGATTTTCAACTTACGGAAATCGACTGACGCATCGGCGATAGCTGAAACTACGCGAGAACGTGACGCAAGCAGTGAGCGATAAAATGCGGAAAAACTTACACATGACGCTACCTAGATAAAAAAGGTACAAGATAAGAGACAAGAATTTTTATATGAGGTAAGGTCCGCTTATTATTCTTCAAACCAGGAACGACAATGTGGGCGCCTGTTAGATATAATTTACTTTCGGAATTTACTTGTCAGAAAGAAAGGAAAGCAAGATTAACTTTTAGCGCTTGATGCAGAAGCGCCCACAATGCAATTTTATTGGTTTGGTGGATATTGCGCTCAAGCGGACGTCGGCTGATAGAGAAATAATGTTTTTCTCTCGTATCTTTTAATCCCGGTAACGTCATGCTCTCAAACTTTCGCATTTTGTCACCACCGCTAGCGTCGTGTTCTCGAGGAGCTTCCGCTTTCTTCGATGCGTAGTTCGTTTTTACAGGCCGAAAAACTACGTTTCGTTTTCTCGATTGTGCCCTGTAGAATAATAAAGAAGCCTATGTTCCGCACGCCCTTTGGCTTTAGCCCTTCCCGCGAAATTGATAGGCAAAACTTTTCGCTAAATTTGGCTAGAATGCTTATTAAGAATTCACTCTACGTACATATAGTGAATACGACTAGCTGCATTCAGCTTTAATCTTTTAGCTTAGTTCGTGGCAGGATGAAAAATCAAGATCAAGATTACTAAAATCGCAGAATTAAATTTATATTTAAATTGAATGCCAGTTTTACTATGATGACTTCAATCAAACCTTTACCAAAAAGAATCGCGAAAATATGTTTTTTTATTTACAGTTTATCTATCATTTTATGCTTCCTATGTGCATTTGTTTTGCCTTTCAATCGAAGAAGAATTCGAACACGTAAGGTTTACGTAAGGCTGCCATCTGAAGTTCGTCTTTCCTAAAAGCACTGCTGACAGCCGCTTGGTCCACGCCCTGCGTGAAGTTTAGCCAATGAAGGGAACACGCGCAGTTTGCCAAAACAGAGCGTTTCATTGAAATAGAAAATTGAATTGGCTAAAAATATCGGAACAGGCACCAAAGTGCAGACCGGTGTTCACAACTGGTTCGTGCCTTCACCCAGCCGATGCGCGGGCCGAAAAAGAAAACAAAAAACTAAACACACAGGGCGGGAGCAAACGCTTAAAAATCACTCAAATTACGAGAATACGACAAGAAAGGGCAAGTCTCAACTGCCAGGCCCGGAGCGAGGGGACCTCTTGCGATGCACTGTCCGAGGAGGGAAGGTGGTCCTCTTGAACCACAGTGGAGCTAGCGGATGGCTCGATGCGGCCGACC
>JAZHYW010058895.1:0-11822 GCA_037355805.1 Ixodes ricinus | reverse complement strand
CAGTGTTGGCGGTAACGCGTTACAAGTAACGGCGTTACCGGTAACGCGTTACTTTTTTGGTAACGAAGTAACGTACTCGTTACTTTTCCGAAGAAGTAACGGGTAACGTACTTACGTTACTTATTTTGAGTAACGTGTAACGAAATTACGTTACGTTACTTTACTTCCTAAAACTTAAAAAAAATTAAATTTTAATTTTTTTGTGTGTTTTAAGTGCCCAGTCATAAATTCCTTAGTCAAAAAATGCCGCTGTCCTCCACATCGAGCGCATCCGTTGAACGCCTATTTAGCGTAGGCGCGGACCTGTTTACCAAGAAGCGAGGTAGAATGTCAGATGCCAACTTCGAAATTCAGCTGTTGCTGAAGTACAACAGCGGAGTGTGCTTCGGGTAACGGAGGAACTTGTTCACAGCAACTATCTGTACTTCGACATGTTGTGAATAAAATATATTCAAAGTTTCAATCTCGGCTGGTCTTAACTTCTGTGCTAATGAGGGAGGCCGGTTCTTCTGTTAAGTTCCTTGCCAACATGTTATAAATCAGCTTCATATATACTTCCGCGTTTTTTCTTGTAACTATTCGGGTGAAGCCCTAAAAAAGAGAGGGTAATTAAGTTTCCGCATGGAAATATTTTAGCTATGGCGCTTACGCACATATCAAACGTCGAAACAGCAAATGATTTAGTTCGTGAATAATAAGTAACGCAACAGTAACGTGCGTTACTTTTTATCAGTAACGGTAACGGTAACGCGTTCCTTTTATTTTGAGGTAACGTAGGTCGGTAACGCGTTACTTTTATTTGCAAGTAACGAGTAACGTATTTAGTTACTTTTTTCGGTAACGCCTACAACACTGGCCCCACCCTATGGAAAGAAGCGACGGAACCGGTGGAAAGTTGAATGGCCTGCGACGTAAAGTGATTCTATTGTGGTTTTTACGGTAACCATTAACTTTGCGCAAACTTCTGCAAAAAGAGCTCCATCTGACAACGGTTCCTCTCCGTTGCCCGTGGATGCCTCGTTGCTGGTGGGGCTAGGAACGCTATCCGCCCGCACTAGGTCGCGCGCAGGCAACAGAGAGGCACCGTTTTCGAATGACGCTATATCGTGGAGCTTGACAGCTGATAGATCTAAGAACGTTTCTCGCAATCGTCAGGGTATACTATGGAAACTATCGTGTGGGTAATGCCATAGCCACCGAGATTCTTGGCGCACCAAATCCTCCGGCTCCTCCAAACGTTCGTTTGCCAGCAGAAGGAACGCACAGCACAGTTATCCGGAGCTCTGCAAGACGATGCTGATAAGGAGACGTTCATGATGGTGATACCAGCATCGCAGATGACAAGAAGCAATCCCGGGTGACCGCTGCACTATGTCTCAAGCGCTGAACATGAATGCCTTCGGTGTGGAAGCGGTTTACTTCGATTGGGTCACCTCCTGCAGCCCGATTCCTTCACCGAAGTGATCGACCGCACCATCAGACCGACCAGACTATAGACTGGGCGTTACCATCCGAAACCTTCACGAAACAGCCCGCAAGGTCACCTCAGCACGCTGGCTGACTCGCCTTAGCCGTCCACGAACTTTGCTTTAGTTAACACTACGAAGACAGAGGCACGCGAGCGCTTATACAAGGTGCTTTATTTATTTATTTTTATTGAATACAGGTATTAAAAACAAAAGCCGTGAAAGTTACACAAATGCAGTCTCTCTAAGTGAGTTATACGACCAGGTGGACATTGCGTTGAAGAGAGAACTCAAGTTCAAGTTCACGTAATGCATTTTCCGCAAGTCAATTTTGGACTGGTCGCTGTCTGTTTCAGTTTGCAGCCAGAGCCGTTTATACTGAGAGAGTTTGGCCGATGGAGCGAGCTTGTTGGCCGCTAGAACAAGCGGATTTCGCGGTAACACAATATGGCGTTACTTCTTTGTCTTGTTCATTCCTGAGAAATCGCGTAGAGTTCCTATGAGTCAGAGCCACAATATGGCGGACGGAAGTAGTCATCCCCCGGTTGTCAGACTACGCTGCTGTGGTTGCCAGGCTGTCAAAATCTCCTTAAGAAGGCCAAACTCTTCAGTAGCAAACGGCTCTGTTTGCAGCAGAGCACTAGCGCCAGCTGAGCCCCTAGCGTACATTGTAATAAGCCTATGGTAAAGCCCGACTCCCACTAATTCCCGAGTCCCACTAGAACGAAAAACAGAAGCAAAGACAGCGACAAGCCTCCAACACACGCAGCATGCTCGCGATGGTATACCTTTGGCAGGCGTTCAGCCGTTCGGTGCTCGTGAAGTAAGCACGAGTGATTGCCAGCCCGCCAGAGACACTCACGCGTGCATGATAGCTCGTGTTTGAGCATAGCTTCCTTTATTCCGCAAAGTCTGCCAAATCGCGAAAGACTCTGGTTTGAGGCTTGCCGCTGCCGCTTGTTTGTTTCTTGCTCTCGTGGGACTCGGGCGTAACGCGTCAAACAAAAACAACCAACAAGCCTCAAACACGAGCATCATGCACGCGAGACTGTCTTCTTTGGCAGGCTCGCAATCACTCTCGCGCTTACCTCAGGAGCACCAACAGATTGAAAACCTGATTTAGGGGCGAGATGTTTTGGTGGTGCCCTCCTATGGTTCCTCTCGTGATGTCATCTTGCGAACAACATGGTCGATGGTGTTTGTACTGAGCATGGTCGAAGCTTGAAACTATTGCGCTCTAAAACCGACACTGAAAAAATTGTCAAAATTAAAGTTCCTACATTCCTCTTATTTCCGTCAATCAGAAAGCCTTTACTGACGTCATAGTCAGCATTCGGCCAATCGTGGAAGGCCGACCACAGTGACACTTTCGATCGCGCACGTCGCCAATAATACCCTCACTTGCATGCTGCGCGCGTTAGAGGCTTGCAGGCATCGGTTGTTTCTGTTTCTCACTCCAGTCGGACTCGGACATCAGAAGGCTGACAGACAAAAGAACTATAGCCGACGCTATACGATCCGATATTGCCAATCAGGCAGCGCCGAAAGTGCACCGTCACGGCGCTTGTTAACTTTATGCGCTGGCCATCACCGGCAAAAATCCATCATTCACAGCGAATGCGTGGTGACCATGCGCCTTTTCTGTGCCTGATTTGGCTTAGCCGGGAATAGCAGCGCCGTGACGATGCACTTTCGGAGCTGCTTGATTGGCTCCGTCGGGTCGTAGCATCGGCTGCAGTCGGATTTATAATCTAAAAGACAGTATAGAATTCCGCGTATTCAGGCTTTCTTCGAAACTTCATGCATATAGGGGGCGCACTGGTGCCTCACCAAAATGGCCGCTATCTGGATGATCGTCATAGAACCGCTATACTCTATTTCACCCAACGTCACTAATGGTGAATTCCACTCGTAGATCCGGAGCGCTTTCTAAAATCCGCGAGGGAGGCAAAATTCCGCTCCGTGGGACACACTCCGAATCGACGAGCGGAAGATGAACTCGCCTTTTTGGAGCGACCCCTCCCCCGCTCCCACTGCTCCCCCCTCGGCCGTTCAAGATGGCCGCTGCTCGAACTTGACGAGCCCCCAACGCTTAGCCGACTGATCTTTCCGACGACCAGTGACAACTGTCATTGCTTAGCTGCAGAAATACCACACGACACAGGACGGGCGAAAATATCCACTCCACGGAGCCCATGTCACAAATAACGAGGAAGACGTCCGCATTCGGCACCGTCACATACCTTTCGGCCGCCTCGAAGCGGCGGGGCACGCACAGCGATTGCCATCGGCGGAGTTCAAATTGCTGGTACGACTTTAATAAACACAGAGGTAACAAACCATCACTGGCACAGTTGTTGCCTAATCTGTTCTTGCTTTATTGCGCGAGAAAACGTCGGCGGCATGCAGCGTAAAAAAAGTAAACAATCAGTGGCGGCAAAATGAACAGGCCTAACCTTGCGTCGGCCTCCATCCGATTTTCTGCCGTTTTCTTTCTCGTTCTTCCTCTCACGATCACAGATGTCAGCGCTTCCGATTTGTCACGCTCCTGTCCCGGCTTTCAACGCGAGGTAGAAGCGTCCGAGCCGTCACAATCCCGCGTAAACAACCGATGCATCCAAGAAGACCCATCTCGACCGACTCGGCACCGTCCACCGTCCCTTCGTCGACGGCGAGGAAGCGCGGCCGGTCGCCGGCAACGCCGCGTTGCGCATGCGCCACCGTCCTGGGAAAGGAAATGACGTAGCGCGCTCTGTGGCGCTCTGTCAAGTTCCGGGTAGATCTCTCGAATCCCGCAGATCAAGTTTGGCGGAGTTTGAGGCGCTCCACGGGGCGGTAGCTGCCAGAGATCTACGAGCGGAAGATGACCAAGTCGAGCCAGATCTGCGAGCGGAATATGCGCGCTCAAAATGGAGCGCTTTTGGAGCGCTCGAGATCTGCGAGCGGAATTCACCATAAAACACTCAGTTGGGAAACTCACTATTGAAACCCGGACCGCTCGCATCTACCGAGGCCCAGAGGAGTATGTAGAGAGAGTTTGGTCATTTATTGGAAAGTATAGGAGGCAAATGATTAGATGCCATTGGCCGAAAGCGGGCTGGGCGTGTTTCAGGGCGTCTTCACAAATTCGAATGTGGCCAAATAGTAGCCGGAAATAATACCCTGGCGATGGTCGCGAAAAACAGAAATTAATAAGTGCTTCGGCGCATCTCGGGGAGGACCAGCTCGGAGCATGTAGAGCGAAATCTCGCGCTGCAGAACCGAGAATCCTGGGTTCAATCCCCACCCCTGCCCGTTTCGATCTGGATGAGCATCGTACAGGCGTGCGGTCGTGTATCACTACTGCGTGGTGCACGTTAAAGACTCCAGGCTAGCGGCTCTACTGTAGTGGCTAAATTTCTCATCTACAGCTGGGAGACTCGTCGCCCGTTGAGGCAGACCAAGTTCTAGGCTGTATAAACATACACACAACACCACCCGATTGTTTCTCGAACAAGCCGACCATTCCCTTGAACTCGGCTCATTAACCTGTGCCTCTTTTTACACTAAATAGACCAGTGAGACTCTTGTTTACACTACTAGACTGCGACAGACTCGTGTATAGAGTGTAAACCAAAAGTAGTATTGTAATTCAAACAATATTTTTTTTAAAGGAAAGGACATTTATTGTTTCCATGTGCAACCAGCTTTTAAGCGTTCTGTCCGTGCAAAGCCACCTGCTACTGTTCCACTTCGAATTTATAAAGTGCAACGAGAACAGCGCACATGAATTATGTAATTAATTTGAAAGCCTATATCAAACTACAAAGCAAAAAGCAAAAAAAAAAAAGACTGTGATATGGACAAAAACAGGGAAGCAGGCAACTCATATATTCGCGTGCAGTTGAAACTGAAATGGCGTCGTTTTTGATCTTGGCAGCAGTACGTGTCCGCGGTGTCAGAAACGGCTTGAAAAAGTATTCCACGTGAAAACAATATATCGATCGCAGAAAAGCTATTACGACGCTAGAGACATTTTCTGAGCCTTAAGAAAGCTCCAATTTTCTTTCCCGCCATAAAAATTGCACAAACAAATCTGTTTTTGAGAGCAGGGCTCTACCATAACAACCGAATAGAGAAGCCGGAACACAGGGGATTGGGTGACAGCCGGTAAATCGAATGCCGATCTGAAACGAGTCTCGACCAAATTCAGATATCGGATACACGGCCGATGACAACTTCCGAAAAATTGAATGCGTGGAGGACCAAAACGAAAATTGGTCCACAATTTTTCGTATGTGACACGTGTGGGGACATTTCGTCAAATCTTAATTATAGGCACACACACACACACACGGCAAATGGAAGAAATAAGCATGGAAAGGTGGAGTTGTGGAGGGTACGTGTGCCTTAGGGAGCACCGACACAGTGAGTAACCTATGGAAGTCCAGGTAAACTTATGAACTTATCATGAGCATCCTAGGTGACCCTAAGAAAATCTGGAGCACTGTAGGAACTTTGATTTCCAGGCCTAGTGATCCACCTCCTGCTGAACTGAAAATTGACGGCGAAAGCTACGGAGGTAAACAGCTCTCAGACATGTTTAATGTTCATTTCCTAACATCAGGAGCATCCTCGTCTCCCCCAACCAATGCAGCTAATGTCGTTTCATATATACGTAATAACGTAACTAGCTCAATTTTCTTTTCTCCTACGGACGAGGAAGAAATAAGTACCTTGATTGCTTGCCTTAAAAACAGTACTGCCCCAGGTGAAGACGGTCTCAAAGCTGAACCAATTAAATTCATTTCCAGTCTAATATTAACTCCGCTAACACATATATGCAACACGTCATTGTTAACTGGTCGCTTTCCAGATAGAATGAAAGTAGCACGCGTTTGCGTTGTACATAAGGGTGGTGCACGGAATGACCTCAATAATTACAGGCCGATTTCTGTACTTCCTATTTTTTCGAAAATTTTAGAACAAATAATTAACAATCGCCTGACTAGTTTTTTCACAAAACATAATATAATCTCCGAACAGCAGTTTGGGTTTCAAAAAAATAAATCGACAGAAATGGCACTCCTAAATATTAAAGATAAAATTATTACAAACATTGAAAATAGACAGTTTACCATCGGAATATTTCTTGACTTCAGAAAAGCCTTTGATTCAATCAAACATCAAATACTACTAACAAAGCTAAACATGTACGGTGTAAGGGGCATAGCGAACGAATTAATTAATAGTTACTTGAGTTGTCGATTACAATTTACCATTTATAACGGCGTCAAATCAGATATCCATCAAATAGCGTATGGCGTCCCGCAAGGATCAATTTTAGGACCCTTGCTGTTTCTTATTTACATCAATGATATCGTTAACATTTCGCATCGCTCAGAAATGGTATTATTCGCAGACGACTCGAATGTATTTTTTTCCGATAGTAACCTCCAGTATCTTGAAAGCACAGCTAATGGTTGGTTAAATGATTTATCACTGTGGCTAGTTGCAAACCAGCTTGAATTGAATATTTTAAAAACTAAATATATTGTTTTTGGGGCAAGAAATAAGAAGCTTAACTACGACATAGATATAAAGTTTAACTCCTACAAATTGGAGAAGGTTGAATCATTAAAGTTCCTGGGTGTATGGTTTCACGAACATCTGAACTGGACAACTCATGTGTCCAAGTTGTCCATAACACTCTCCAGATCGATTGGCATAATATACAAATTAAGATATTTATTACCAACATGGCTTAAGCGCCAATTATACTATGCACTTGTTCACTCCCATTTACATTACTGCTCATTGGTTTGGGGTACGACAACTAATAATAACCTTGAAAAACTACTAGTGCTCCAGAAAAAAGCGATCCGATCTATAGAGTGTTTAAGTTATAACGATCACACATCTGCTTATTTTAAAAAAACATCGCTTGCTTACTATACAACAGTTAATAATGTTCAACCTTACAAAAGTCATCTTTCATTATCTCAAAACTGACAAGGAGTCTTTCCACGCCCAATTTCCCTTAAGAGAAACTCACTACAACTTAAGACATGTGGATTATGCTAGAGGTCAAACACGTACGAGCTATGGTGAACAAACATTAACACAGCGAATTCCCCAACTTCTAAACATGCATCCTCAAATTCTGGAAATAGCTGAAAGAGTGATTTCAATAGATACGTTCAAAAAAAGAATAAAGGATTATATTTTGAAGCATGAATAATATATTGTATGAAAGTGTGTAAACCTTAGTTGTTTTTTCTTTGTTTTTTTTTTTTTTTTCTTGTTTTTCTTCTTTTTTTTATTGTTTTTATCTGTGTTGCCGCTCTGAAACCTGTATGGGGCTCGGGACCTTGGTCAGGTGCTATTAAGTACCTTTTGTCCCTGCCACCCCACTTCTAAATGGCTAATAAATGAAATGGGGAAATGTTCAACTAAAACAAAAAGAAATGAAAGGCATTTACAATTCCCTGTAATTACGAATTAGAGCGCAGCTCTTGAGGAGAAGGAGGAAGGGTACGGAGGAGGAGGAGGGGCATATCCTCCTCTCCGTAGCCTCCTCTCCTGCTCCCTTGCCATTTACGGGAAATTTTAGGAGAATTTCCCGCTCTTGAGGAGGGAGGGTGCAGAGAGGGGGTATGCCCCTCCTCTTCATCCCTACCCTCTCCTCCTCCCTTTCTCTTCTCTGCTCCTCCTTTTTATCTCCTCCTCCTCCTTCTCTCATGAGGTGTTTCGATTTTGCCATATACCGTGCTAACCAATCTGAGAAAGATTATATATATATATATATATATATATATATATATATATGGGTGGTTTCATCTCAAATCGTGCAGGCAAAAAGGGTCGAATTTTTAATTTCGCTGAAAAAAATATATGTTATGGCGTCGTCTCTAAAAACGCAGTAGCCACAAACGGCAAGTCCGTCGGATTTTTTGTTCTCGACTTACGAATTTTAAAAGAGGCCGCGGCGGAAAGCAGTGTTTTTCACATCCGTCGTGGGTCGGATGTTTCGCTCGATCTCCCGTCGTGGATTTTCAGTCCACATTATATTAACTTTTTTCAAGCACTCTGTGGGCACAGGTAAAAGGCTCTAATACCATGAAATAATTTTAGGCGTTTTGCTTTTTTTCTGTAAAAATGTCAAAAACGCCCCCTCGGTCAATTGTTGACGAACTTTGACAATTAAATACTGGCGATCTACTTGGGTTACATCAATATTTTTTATGTCTATGGAGAGCCCAAAACACGCTCTTTATAGATATTATAAAATGATTTACCTGTATTAAATAGCCTTTGCGGGACGTTTACGTTAATGTTATGCGAAAACCAAAAAGTACCAATTTTAAGATCGATTTTCTCAAAAAACCCATTTTTTATTTTTTTATTTTTTGTTAAAATGTAGATATGATAGTTGTCTACTCGAAAAGCAAGTCGAGAAAGTGTATATTTTGTTTGTATGTTCTATATTTAAGCCTCAATATCGGAAAAAGACGTCTTCGTTTTGCAAGACCTAAGTCAGACAAAAAAAACCGTGCGCTTCTATGAATTGTAAAAAAGTTTTCTTGAATTTTTGTCTGCGTTTTGTAATCAATTATAAACGCATTTTGTGGTATTGAATAGTTATTTATGTTTTGAAAAGAGCGGGAAACCACGAGAAACATATCTAATCAAATCAGCAGGCCTAGTAGACCTTCAATAT
Source organism: Ixodes ricinus (assembly GCA_037355805.1). Taxonomy (NCBI): domain Eukaryota; kingdom Metazoa; phylum Arthropoda; class Arachnida; order Ixodida; family Ixodidae; genus Ixodes; species Ixodes ricinus. The sequence goes on along the minus strand of JAZHYW010058895.1, from coordinate 2,657 downwards.
CGAAGAGGCACAGACGTTGTATTTTTTCGATTGATAAAACTTTCACTGTAAACTAGCATGACTAGCTATTAGCTGTCATATTACTAAGACATGAAAAGTCACCACGTCATTGATCTATTATATACAATTCTTTCCGAAACCAAACGCTAGGGTTTGTTCACCGCACATCGCACAGATCACCAGGGAATATCCTTTCACTTCCGTAATACACAAAAGTGATGACACAGAAACGATCCGAAACACACGGAGAGATTGTCACGGAGAAGGGTAGGGAATAAAAATAAATAAATAAGAATAAAATTACCCAACTCCGATCTTAACGAAAATTGCGGTAAAAAAATAAAAGATTTAGGTTCGAGCCGTGGCAAGGCGATAGGTCCACGCCTGGTCAGACAAAGAAGTCAACGACACGTAAAGGAAAAAAAAGTTAATTAAGACAGAAAAACTCAGCCGCACACGGCAAGAACAAAAACCAACTCCTCCGGGCATTCCCTAAACGGGACACAACCAAATGCGTGCGAACACGCTCTCTACAGCACCGTCAGGCCGCTACGCCATGAAGAAATAAACCCAACAAGTAAACAATGCTAACAAACAGTTAGTAACGAAACATAAAAAAAAGTTCAGCAGAACCGCACCCGAGAAACAAAGTTCAGCGGGGCGAAGAAACACACACGAAATAAAATTTAAAAAAAAGTCTTAACTGACCGACGCCGAGTCCAGTCCCATGACACTGAAGCCTGGCAGGATGATGGCGTCCAGATGATGCTCGAATCTATTCTTCACTCTGTTCCGCACATCCGTCGTGGCTGTGCGGAACAAAGTGAAGAATAGTTTCGAGCAGCGGTGCGCGAGAAGGTAACCGAGACGTAACATGCCTCGAGCTTCATATCGGGAGAGGAGCTTTCGAGGTAGTTACTGCATGCAGTTACTCAAACTTTTTCTTTAACCCTTCCCTTTTTAAAAAAAAAACACGTCAGCCGGCGCTAACTTTTCATCTCGGGAGAAGACCACTCTTCACAAACGGTTATAGTTGCCAAGGAGGCTGACTTCGACCCAACTAGTCTCCGGGCAGAATAGACACAAGTATATTTACCAACACGCTCGTTTTTGATGCTAGTCTCCGGGCTTTGCTGTTTCCAAAAGAGATAACCCTTCGGTGCTATCGGATTTCCGCGGAGGGAGATAGAGTACATAAAATTGAAAGAATAAAACACGGAGGACAAGCACAGGACAACCACTTTGCAGAGCACGGCCATTTCTAGGATAGGGCGTTCGAAGCTTGGGCAAATACGCGGTATCGTTTCACGCGTGCACGGATGGCTGGTTTCAAAATTTTCCCACATCCCTAACGAAACCGGCCCATCTTCGTGTGCGTGCGCGATTTTCGTCCCGCGCCGCCGGTTTTAGCTCGCACGCGGCGTTGTTTTGGCAGGCAGAACTGTTGTTGACCGTCGATATTGTAAGGCCATGGTGTTCTCATCCTCCCGGGCAACAGTTACTTTGCTTTCCCTTCTGCAATACTCTGACTGACTGACTACTCCTGGGTGGCCGTCACTGTTCGCCGCGTCAACGACACATTCGTACCATTTCACTCCTCGTGACACAGGGTGCGCTGCTCGCTTTACTGTCACGGGCCGTCCTATCTAACACAACGAGCGCGAAAGGTCGTGGTCATCTGCTGGTTCCGAAAGGGCGGGACGTTCATATAGGCCAATGAAGGCCCCGAATCAATAGGACGTCTGCCGATTTCTATACATTAAAATTTACGACGCCTGCTGGTCTGTTAAGAAGTGTTGCTTTCTCTTTTGAACTGCTCCAATGTAGCTTGCCGCCTATAATAAAATTTAAATGATCAATAAATATAACAGGGTGGAACTACTGTATTTCATTTTTATGTGGGTGCGTTGAAAAAAGTCAAAAATATTTCCAAGTTTGTGAAGACGCGCAATTCGCAAGTCCGTTTCAAGCCGTAAAAACACGTTTTTGTACGATATTGATGCTTAAATATAAAACATACAAACAAAATATACACTTTCTCGACTTGCTTTTCGAGTAGACAACTATCATATCTACATTTTAACAAAAAATAAAAAAAATAAAAAATGGGTTTTTTTGAGAAAATCGATCTTAAAATTGGTACTTTTTGGTTTTCGCATAACATTAACGTAAACGTCCCGCAAAGGCTATTTAATACAGGTAAATCATTTTATAATATCTATAAAGAGCGTGTTTTGGGCTCTCCATAGACATAAAAAATATTGATGTAACCCAAGTAGATCGCCAGTATTTAATTGTCAAAGTTCGTCAACAATTGACCGAGGGGGCGTTTTTGACATTTTTACAGAAAAAAAGCAAAACGCCTAAAATTATTTCATGGTATTAGAGCCTTTTACCTGTGCCCACAGAGTGCTTGAAAAAAGTTAATATAATGTGGACTGAAAATCCACGACGGGAGATCGAGCGAAACATCCGACCCACGACGGATGTGAAAAACACTGCTTTCCGCCGCGGCCTCTTTTAAAATTCGTAAGTCGAGAACAAAAAATCCGACGGACTTGCCGTTTGTGGCTACTGCGTTTTTAGAGACGACGCCATAACATATATTTTTTTCAGCGAAATTAAAAATTCGACCCTTTTTGCCTGCACGATTTGAG
>JAZHYW010058893.1:0-107738 GCA_037355805.1 Ixodes ricinus | reverse complement strand
TCTCGCTGCAGAACTCGTATCTGGGTTCGATCCCCACCGCGTTTGCTCTTTGATCGGGATGAACATCGCACCGGCGTGCTCGTGTATCACCACTGCGTGGCGTACGTTGCAGACCACGGGCTAGCGGTGGCACCACACCGACAAATTATATGTCATAAAATGGACGTGAGCTGTCTATCAGCCTACACCAGATGTCAAATATACACACAAAACAACGAGTATGCCCGTCATCGTGCAGAAGAATCCAGTACAGACGGCGAAGGGCAGAAAATATTGGGGGATGAAAAACAGGCAACGAACACCTAAGAAAGATCAAAAGCGAGTTGTAAGAATGGCTTAGAACGGCTTGAGGGCATTAAGTAACGCTGTTAATCCGCAACTAATTAGCTTTTCAAAGAGGATTATGCTCAAGAGCCGTTCGGCCCCAGTGAACTCACTCAGTGCAGTCATCTATGGCGAACTTTCTTCACTGCTGCTCATTAAAACGTACCCAGCGGAACCGTATGCGCCTACGGCACGAAAAGGGAGAGCAAGAAACCGCTAAAGATGTTTCTGAGGGAACGAGGAGCTCTCTTCGGGTTTCATGCACGGGAAAGTACGTGTGTTGTTTTAAATTAGTGAACCTCAGTTTTCAAAATGAGGAGGAAGGTCTGAGTGCACGGGCGATTAATTACGCGAAACGTAGTGATTAACGACGTGAACACACTGCGGGCGTTAACAAAGTCTTTTTTTTTTTCAGTAGAGGCGGGGCTTAGCTATGAAGAGAAGCCCTATTTCGTATTTTCAACAAAAACAAAGAAAACGGTGGGGGTGGTAGCATGAACAAGAGGAAGTAATTTCAGCAAATTATGTCAATACGAGTAAAAATAATTCACATCATCAGCTTAAAATATTGTATAAATCAAAGAATATAGAAACAACCTGACTTTCAAGCCCGCAAACATTCTAACAAAATCTTAATGCCCTTTAGCGACGTCATTTTGGTGGCTCTTTTATTTGCAACCACCGGGACGCTATAGTCTCAGACAAATTTTGTAGCGCAGGGTACATAAAAAAGTCTGTCAATCCGACAAACAAATTAGAAAACATTATTTTAATCAAGTTCAATTAGAAAACTCACTAAAGACCATGTGGTACAAACAAGTTATGGGTAAGAACCAAGCAAGCAAGCGCATAAAACAATACAAAAGAAAAATCGACACTCTAACAAAATGACAGTGGTGAAAACAAAAAAACTACAAGCCACAAATTACATCTCGCATGCCAAAAAAAATAAGCCATGTGGATTGGAAGATACCTATTGTGTTCAAACTCCCCATTAAGCACCCGCAGTTAATTTACTTATCAACAATACTGTTCTCTGGTTCACCAATCGCACGAGAGGCCTTTCTAGAAGAACGCGCTCTACAGCAAGCCGCTTCCGCACGGCACGCGCGTGAGGCGGGAAGGGATTTGACGACTCCGCAACGCGCGCCGGGAGCCATTTGCCCTGCGCGTTCGATCGGATCTTCCATTTCTACTTTCGCCCACTTCCTCCCACCTTCCCGAAATAAGGTTTGAACGGTCATCCGCGGATGCTGCCGCCAACTATGCCGGTCGCACGGCCCATACGCGCTTCTGGCGGTGCCAGCGTGTGCCGCCGGGGCGTACCACCCCCGACCGGGCCATTTCTATGGAAGGCATGTTTGCTTTTGACCCCCCCCCCCCCCAACTCCCCCACCAAAAAAGAAAAAAAAAATTCGCTAAACGTTTGCAGTAAACAAACATTGGAACAAATAAAGGAACGGAAAAGCGCACAAATCGCCCCCCGCTTACAGCTACTGATAATATGTCACATTAATAGAATTACCGTCCACCCTCCTCGAAGGCCAACATATCTTCCCGAAACAAGGTAAGGAGGAAGAACATCCACTGCCGCGAGGTGACTCAAACAATAGGTACAAACAACAAAGGAATGAACCCTCACTACAGTGACCGTTCAATAAAACCTATTCGGGCAACCGCAGAAACATTTCCATTTCTTTATATTCAAGGATAAGAACGCTGACTGATTACAGTTTTAATTCAGGCTAAGAATCTGCATAGTTTCTTTACAATCCGCCTACTATATATATTGCTTTATGACAATCGTTTTTCTCTAACCCGTTTGTAACACATTAGTTCAGACTAAAATTTATATAACCGCCTCTTTTATGCTCCAAAATTCTATCATTGAAACAGCGACCAGTCTGCCAATGTAAAATAACACACACTCCCAAAGGAATGTTTTACACAACCCTTCGTCACGAGAGACCAGTTGGAGCCCCTGTTTGATTGGACGCCTTGACGAACCCTAGAAAAAGCTATACAAAATTTTGAGCTAATGCTGTCACCGGGAAAAAAGAAAAGCCACATAAAAATTTAGTCACTACTCCCTCGAAGCTGTGCGAAATCCTACGATACAAGGCACCGAGACCATAGTTGTAATCCTATTTTTTTTCAAAGGAAACTAAGCTAGAACATTGTATCCCTTCTACCAATTGGTAGAAAAGAGCGCTTGACTATGCCCTTCCTGGCAAGTATTACCGAACGATCGCAATTCTGACAGCTCTTTCCTCCAGAATTGTCTATTTTTAACATGTCGTGCACTTGTGAACACTAACCATGCAACACCTCTTCATATGCTACCAGATCGACTACCTGATGCCAGCATGGGTTTGACAGACTCTTCCCAAAACAGTTACGAGAAAAAACGACTCACACCGTTGTCGTTGTGAGTCGTTCAGGGAAAACTTTTTAATTAGGTAGGCTAGTCTTTTTGTACTTTCTTTAGTACAAAAAGACCCAGCCTGCCCTATAATACATAAATCGAGGGCGTACTTGTAATTCCCTGGAAAAGACCCTTCAGGCCCTTCATAGGTGTACTTTTAATTAGGCAGGCTGGAACGAGAGAAGCGTACAGTCACCTTCGCCATTATCTCAAAAGGTCGCTTTCCAGTCGCGGGCTTTTTATCCAACGTAACCTTAAATTCGAGAATAAGACGAGGCAGCGGCATGGGCTATCCAGCATTCTACATCTACTATGTATCGTGTATGAGGATCATAAACTCCAAATTGTATCGCTCGTATATTGGTATGCGGCTTTTTCTACTTATTTTTTGTTTCGTTCACGTAGTATGCGAGAATCTTACGTAACGACTGTCTCAATGTCCTACCAGTCGACGCTACGATCTTAGTAGACTAATAAGAAGCGCCAAAAGTGATCGTCGCCCTTTGTGCGTTTGTTGTCACCTCTGATTAAACAACCAAACGCGCAGAGAAGCCGCCAGCGACGGTGCACTTTTTCTTTTCCCGCGCCTGATTGCTTCTACGCCGGTAAGTTGCACCAATAAAAAACAACGAGCGCCGAGCTCTGATTGACTCCTGATTGGAAGGATAGTGGGTAGACCTCAAGGCAGCTTGCTTTGAGGTCTACCTCAGCCATCCTTCCGCACCGAGAGCCAATCAGGAGCTCGGCGTCTTTTCTGACGTCATCAGCCACCCCTGCAAAAGAAGCAGACGAACCAGCGCTCCGGCATTAGCGGCGAGATGCTTCTGGTGGCGCTCCTGCATGGCTCCCCCCGTGACGTCATTACCTCGCGAACAATAAGTCAGGATAATGTCTTTGCGGATTAGCGTGCAGGAAGCTTGCAGTCATTGCGCTGGGTCAAAGCGACACTGCAAACACCAGTCAACCCCCAAGCTTTTGCATTCCTCTTATTTCCGCTGACAGGAAACAGCCTAGTTGACGTCATAAGTGCGCATTCGACCAACCGCGGCAGGCAGACGACACCGAAGCCTTCGATCGTGCACGCCGTACTCAACAACGGGGTATGGAAAATGCGACTGCATATGCGGCGTTTATAAACAAAGTGGTAGACATTGAACGCGGCACGAGCCAACTGCTAAGCAACACGACTAAATACAGCACTTTAATTGAGTCCGCCAACATCAACAGAAGTAGTTCCACCTTGCGCGGCTTTGATAATTAAAACGATTGAAACTATAAAACCTGTCGGCCTCTTTTTTTTTAGTTTAGTCGTTTCTTTTTTTAATACGTATTCTCGATTACCAAGTGATATATGCTCGTCATTACTTAACGAACAAGAGCACACGTTATAAATACTGTATTTATTTCAAACAGACAAAAAAAGCGCTACCGTTACATGAACGTCGTCGTCTTCACTGAGAATTTACGAGGCTCGGCAGATGCTAGACTGGGGAGCAAACGCCAAGACAAGTTGGTGTAGCTAGCTTATGTACGTTAATTACTACTTTAGTTAAAGGGATTCGTGGGTCACGTTGCAATAATTACGGTTTTAAGGGCAGCCAGTATTGCCATATGCTAAATCAATTTAAACGATCTATGAGTAGCCAATGGGCTGAGAGATATTCAACGACTCGGAGCTCGAAGGTTTTGTCACCTGATTCCGAAACTGGAACGCCGAAAAGAGCCCTCGGTATAAACTCTGTTTCTCCCTAAGGTGGACCGCGGATGACGCTACGAGCTACATCTCAGGCCAATCCATTGCTCTGCTGGTTGTCACGTGACCTTGGGGAGACGCGCGTAGTCGCGGACGGCGGTCACTGTCACTGGATGGGCTATGCGATGGCTCGTAGCGTCCATCGGCGTGTCCATCATGTCGGGCGAAAAAGGAGTGCAGCTTATAGTCCTGGTGACCCACGGAAGAGTGTGCGGCTGACAGGAAGACGTTTGCTGTACCTAAGAACAAAAAAAAAGTTTATCAACACAATTGAAAAAAAAAAATCTAAACGAAGCAGTTTGTTTGAAATGACCGTCTTGCTGCCAAGCTTGAGTGTATCGGTGGCCGAGTGGGGCATATCATTCATTTTAAAGAATAGCGCAAAAAAGACGAGAGCAAAAAGACTTGTAAGAAGCACAACAGGACAAGCGCTAACTGGCAACTAAAGTTTATTGAAAGCTTCCAACTTTGCTTATCGCCGCGCACGCGCGTAGCCTCGTCTCAACAAAAACACGGCGTACCGCCAAATCAGCAGATACGGCCCGCCCACCGTCTCGTTGAAAAGTCAAACAAAACTTTAGTTGCCAGTTAAACTTTAGTTGCCAGTTAGCTGCCTGTCCTGTGTGCTTCTTCGCCTTCTTGTCCCGCCTCTTCTTTTGCGCTATTTTTAACATGAATGTCCATTACCAGGTTGCCCAGCAGACCAAGCTTTTACAATATGGGCTATAACTCCTTAGGAGGTTTCTGAGATCGCGTAACTATTGCGAGAATCCCTACTCTTGCGGACCCTAAGCATCCTAGGAATTCATAAATCATAACGATGCGCGGTCGATTTTCCCATGCAAAATGCAATCAAAGATCGAAAGTATTTTCCAAGGTGATGGGAGGAGTATTAAAAGCAGCCAGGACGCATCGATCAATGAAAATGCGATTTATGAGATTATAAACGTTGTTGCGGCAAAATGTGTATGCTTTGTATGAGATAGGGCAAGTAAGAGCTAGCAGAATACCGTTAATTTTTCGAAAGAGGGAACATAATCTGCAATAATCGTCTCAGAAACAGCAACCATATATATTTTTTCTTTTTCGCAGGAGGATTGCATGTATCGCGCTCTAGCGCTGGCTGGTTGAATCGTAGTCCGGGCTGTATGGGAAATGAGCCGCGCGCATCCGAGATATAGCCATCTGCGGTTCCACCGGGTCAAAGCGAGGATCCTCGCCTACTATTGACTAACAGGAATCCGGTTTCGGAACATGCTCCTTCCATCGCCGAATATGAAATCGGTATGTTGCGACTTTGATTTTTTCTTAGTAGGTAAATCGGCTGCGTATCGTCATGATCTAGGGGATTTCTAGGATTCTTAAACCAACAGAGTGAGTTATCGCCATAATACAGGCGATCCTGCGAAACCCTCCCTTTTTCAGGCACCTTTAAGAGACTGGAAGTCCTGCCTTCAGCGCGAGCTCGTTGGCTTGCGCAGATTTAGTTGCGCGTGTCTGCGCGTTCACACTTGGGTATAAGAACAGAAAGCTCGCGCGAAGGCGCGGCTTCTGGTCCTGGGCTTAAGGGTGAACAGCGTATAGCACCAGCTCGAGCACGTGGAGCGAATGCCGCGCCGAAGAGCCCAAAGATCCTGGCTTCAATCCCCACTCTACTTTGTTTCATTCCAAGATGAACATCGTACCCGGCGTAGTTGTACGTTATGCGCCCCAGGCTAGCGGCTATTGTACCGCACTGGTAAAATTGCTCATCTACAAATGGAGACACCAGACCTCCCAAAGGCAGATTAACTTCCGGCTGTATAGACCTGTAGACAACAATTTGGTTTTGCTTACATGCTGTCACTGCTGGTCTCGAGCTATTCCGTCCGGTTTAGAGTCCGTCTGTCGCTTTGATGCTAAAGCAAGAGACGTACAGTCTCCACTTAGCATAAAAGACCCATTCCACGACGCAGTTTCAAGCGGCTGTTTAAATTCATCTGGGCGTTTCCACATTGCTTGTGATGTTAAATTGTTTTGCTGCGCCTCTCAATATAAATTGGGCCACTGGCCAACGCGTGCTCAGTGCCCACCAAGGCAAACTGTCACGGCTAATGTGGCCTTTCATACTGAGGGAGACTGTACTCATTTTGAGCAGTTTCAGTATTGGTGTCGGTGCCCGCCAGAGATACGGGTGTAGCCAGTTGATCCAGGGCCAATCCCCACCCCCGCCCGTTTCGGGATCAGGATGAGCATCAGTACTCGGCGTGCGGTCGCGTATCACTCCTGCGTGGTGCACTAAAGACCCCAAATAGCGGTTGCAATTCGCACTGGGTAACGCTCATTCATTAAAGGAGTAGACAAGTCGCTGAATTGAGGCCGACTAACTTCGGGCTGCGGTAAATGTTGCCATCATGTCATAATCTCAAAAAATTAAGACAAAAAAAACGTAAAGCGACCGATGAATATTTCAAAAATATGCTGTACGTTCGCAAATTGTTTCAATTGGTCTAGTTTCAACTGTCTTTAAAACTGCGATGATGTCATTACCATGTCCGCATTGTACGCATCTACAGAGTTTGTTTTTACAAAGCCAACTTATCTTGGCGGTTTTCTACGCATCTTATGTCCGTCGAGCCCAGAACCACAATGAAGACGGCACGTCACTGGTACCCCTGTTAAAAAATGGCGTTGAAGTTAAAAACAGAAGCAACCGGTGTTTCTTTTTCGCGTATATAACACCTGAGCTAGTGCATATCATCCCTCTGCATAATATGCCATGCCCAAAGCTTATCCGGCTACACATTGACAAAATGTTCAGCAACAATCAAGTTGTCTGGTAATTTACTGAACAAGCAAAATAAAAATTGCAGTTGGCAAACACGCTGTCCAACACGAAAGCTCCACGCAGTATCTAATGGTCAGACGGGCGCCAATAAAGTGCGCTTCAACCGAGTGCACTCAGCTTACCGAATATCACTTGGCGATTATGCCACACTGAAAATTGGTTTCACTAAATGATGGCCAATATGGGTAATGCATTATTAGATACGGTATAATGTTAAAAACAAAATGGCGCGTCAACAATATTTTGTCTAGCTTCAATAAAGGCCACTTAAAAAACAGCGTTACATTAATGAACGATTCTTACGCTAACCGGATGATTCTGATCGATCATCGCAAGCCACTAAAGAAGAAGAGAGTATCCAACTCAGTTCCGCTTCGTCCCACGGAGGTCTACAAGAGGCCCTGACACCGCCTTATAAGATCATGATAATCATGTTGTCTCGTGCTGGCGCTACACGCTGAAACAAATGTAGGCTCTATCCTTTCTGTTAACCAAAAGATAGCATTGGAATGACTGACTTTTGACATTGTTTTATCGATTCTTCCGCGGCGCTAATCTTTCCGCCCTCTTTCACAAATTTGTAATTTTTTTTATATTCAACATTTACGCCAAACTTTTGGCGTACCCTGGAGTCCGTCCGTAGGCCATTGCTGCAGCCCGATTTATTTCTCTGAATTATTCTTCTGTCCCACTAGCGCTCGTCACTAAAAAACAATTCGCCCATACATTTTCTGAGAACGTCGACGGCTGCCGAAGCAGTGTCTGTTTCATACCATTTTCAATAGCGCATCAACCTTAGGCAAAACATACTGTAAAACCGCCCTCCTATATATCACCCAACGGATCACCAACTCAAGATCCAGCCGCCCAAATCACGGCAATACTACGGTTTTCCCTATCGCCCGTTGCTTATTGTCATGTGCATTGAGATTGGAACAATATTATATATGAAATTGGCGCATCCGAGACTAACCGCAGAGCAAATTAAAATGTGGTTATACCCTCGAATGAGCAGTTAGTAGTAAGCCCTTGAAGATGTTTGCTTTGGACGGTGTTGTACATTTGTACTACTCATCTTGATCTTTTTTTGCGTGGTGAACTTTGTTTACACCTATTCAATTATGTCGCAATCTATGGTAAATCTACAAATAATGCATGTTCTTTCCAAGTTTCTTGTGCACGCCACTCCAGTATTTGTGTGTTATTCCTAAGATGTAACAGTGTACGTAAAATACTCGTTTTGAATTTCTATCAGGTATTATTATAAATTTCCCTCATGTAATGCGCCTGCAAGTCGAGTGCCTTTGAGGTATTAAAATGAAATGAAACACGAAATATATATATATATATATATATATATATATATATATATATATATATATATATATATATATATATATATATATATATATATATATATATTAAATTTAGAAACTGGCAAAAACTGTAACCGAGGCCACGAAGGCAGTGAAGCGAGTTTGTCAAAACTCACTTGAAGTCATGTTTTCTTCAGAAAGAAGCCGTAAGTACTGCCAGAATTGACATTCAAGCCCGGGTCATACCGTTTTTCTACTCACACAAAGACAGTCTGGTGTAGAGATTGAAACGGGAGTCATCATGAGATCCAAGCTTTGAATGCCGCACATGGGAATGAGTTCATGAGAAACTTAAGCACGCGGTGCATTCGAACCACGGACACCGTGATGACTCGTGTCTGAAGACCGTTGTTCGTATGATATATGCGCAACGACCGACTTAGTGGAACAACGAATTAGCGCACTCAACAGCGAATATAAATCGATTAGTCAGCGCGAAGATATGCATCAGAATGGTGGCACAGCACAAGAGATCAGTTCTTTAACTGCTCGGTATCAAATCGCCGACGCTGGCGGATAAAGCGTAAAGTAGCCGATTGAGCACGTGGTTAAATTGCTCAAGTCACGTCCGACGCACAGAGGTGGGAATCGCCCGCAGCAATTGACAAACAGCGAAAAGTACATTCAACCATTCACGCGGGATTTTAATGAACCTGCCTTCACGCAAGCTTTTAATTATTCCACTTACAAGCACGTCTGAACAGAAGACAAACAGAAAAGGGCGCTACACAGCATTTGCGCGGCCTAGCAGGGTGACACGCTACCGTAACAAACTGAACACGCTCGGCAGAGCTGCGTGGCCTCCGTATCCTGTCGGCTTATCGGTAAACTATCAACCGCATATAGCGGCACCTCTGCATGTGTAATTTCTCGAACGTTTTTCCAGAAATAACTCGCCGCAGTAGGAAAATAAAACAACAACGAAACGGGTCTTCCCATTAACCCAGTTGATACCGTCGATCAGCCAGGGTTCAGCGTCCTGCCCAGAAGATAAGCCACAAGAGAGTCGAGGCAGTTTCAGACTTCCCGTCCTTTTCTCGGCGGCGGCCGCATTAGGCAGACTGATTAAAGGAGACGGAATTATCGCGCAGTAAAGACGAAGACATTCGCCGCGCGAGGATAACGACGCAAGAGTATAGAGTGTTGTCGGCGGAGAGTCGCCGGTTCGAAAGAAAGGAGCGAGGTTTCGGTGTCCGCATTCTGGAGTTATGAAAGGGTAATCAGCCTTGGTGCGCGAGTTTGCTGAATAGGATGAAAAGTATCTCTATGATGATCACAATCTTCCTGGTGCTCACGAAAGCCTTCTGTGGAGTAGCGTGTGGTGATACAGTGAGGTATTCTGGATCCCGTGTCAGACTCGGTAAGTAATCGAGAGAGCTTAGGGGGACTTTTGGAATTGGATGATATACGTACGAGGATATACTCAAATCTAGTAATACCACCTTTAACAAAAGTGTTAGCTGGCTCCTTCATGAAAAGCCGTTTGCGAGCTTCAATGATATGCAACACATTTATAAGAGAGCTTTGCTGCCAGAGCAACGACATCAAAGTATGGGTGTCACGTGAACGTGCAGCAAAGCTCCTGTTAAAAGTACGAGTCTTTATATTTTAGTGCGTTTACAGCTCATGGACAAGTGCGAATTTTTGACCCGGCGGTTTCAAATAGATTGCTAACGTTAGCCACCAGATAGAAAGGCAGGAACGTACACAGAGAGGAAGAGACTGTACGCAAGAGCTATGTTTACGGGATAGTAATATTTGGTAAGGTCTCTAGAACCGGAACATATTTCCCGTACCATCCCTCATCCCCCCACTCATCCCCCCCCCCCCAAAGAAAACGAAAACAGTTTTATGTAGAAACGTGTTCACTCCAACAGTGAAGAGTACTGACAGGGCCGTCCACGCAGTAAACTCGACAAAAGGCACCGTTCTGTAATGTTCTTTGTCTAGTTAGAACACCGTCACCGTCTTTCGTATGAGTAAGTGCCTCATTATCCCCCGAGTTGTCAGCGCTGCAGGAGGAACAATTCTAGAGCGACTTACAAAACAGCTATCCCCCCCGCCCCGTCGTGGCAAATAATAAAAAGTACAAACGAACAAAGAACAAATAAGGCGAACGTGCCGTTCCTTTTACAAGAAGAAAAGAGGTGACAAAGCCTGCTGTCACTCAAACGTCGCTAGGATCCCAAAACAGGGCGCTCCAAATTGAGTCCTCAGCCTACAAGGAAAAGTGTTCCAAAATGAAGATGAAGGCAGCTCACCGTCTATACGGTTACCGCTCGAGTTAAACGTCATGTTTTAATATTTATTATATATAGCTGCCAGTCAGATTAGCTACGTCAACAGGGTAGTTGTGGGTTTCTTCATAAAGGTTGGTGACACGTGTGAACCAGTCCCGGGGAAAAAGGTGGTAATTATTCGGAAAGCAACTTTTTCTTTCTTATTGTACAGGAGATCGACGGAAGAAAATGAAACGGGGATTTTCAATCTCAGGTAGGCCGATTAGAGCAGAGCCGAAGAAGTTGAAACTACGCGAGAACGTGACGCGAGCGGTGGCGACAAAGATGTTCGAAAATTTGCCAACATGACGCTACCTAGATAAAAAAAAAAGGTACAAGATAAAGACAAAATTTTTATATGAGGTAAAGTCCACCTTAATATTCTTCAAACCAATGGAATCCGTACAATGTGGGTGCCTCTTAGACATAATTTACTTTCGGGAATTTACTTGGCTGTGAAAGAAAGGAAAGCAAGATTAACTTTTTAGCGTTTCTGATACAGGCGCCCACAATGCAATTTTTTGACCTAGTGAATATTATGCTTGCTGTGATGTCGGCTGATAGAGAAACGCTGTTTCTCCTCTCGTATCTTTTGATCCCGGTAACGTCATGCTTCCTCAAATCCGCATTATTACCAACGCGCGTCGTTCCTCATGAGCTCAGCTTTTCGATGTAGTTCGTTTTTACAGGCCGAAAACTACGTTTGCTTTTTCTGATTGTTCCTGAACAATAAAGAAGTTTATGTTCCGATGCCCTTGCCTTTAACCTTCCCGTGATACATAGCGAAAACTTTTTCACTAAATTTAGCTAGAATGCTTTCGGTTACACCACTCTAATACCAAAATTCCGTACCGCCGCCGATACGCCGTTCCTTACGTGGTCCGCCGAACAAACCCGAGTCCAGCCTGTTCTTTCACGGGAGCGGGATTCCGCTCCCGCTCTATTGGTACATAAAACGCAACGCTACAAAACACTCAATCTATACTACAAACACACGCGACATTACTCAAATATTTACAAACGTACGAAGCTTAACACAAAGAGGTTCTCAGGGCCTCGTGTCCCGCTATTGCCCGAGAGTGCAGTTGCCACTCGCCTTTCTTGAGCCGCCGCAGCCGGAATCCCAGAGACTCTGCCTCCTGGTTACCCGACAATATGCCGACCGATGGGCGAGGAGGTTTTCTCCTAGCCCGCCATGGGGCGCTCTGCAGCGCCATCCAGCGGTTGTAGAGAAAGCGGCACGTCGGGAGCCGAATTCGAGATCCTGATCGATCCTGCGGCGACACGACCACGACCGTGTCCGAGGCGAGGCAATCAAACACGCTCTGCGGCCAAGATCGGCTAACTGAGTCTTGATAGGCGCCCGGAAGCACGGTGCGCCATACTCCCCTCTCCTGGGGCGACCGAAGTACGCCGGGATTCCGACGTACGGCTAGGCTAAACACCGTCAGCTTTGTTGGGCCTGGGAAGTCTCATCAATGCTACTGCCCGCCACCACTGGTCCTATGGGTCGTCCTCACTGAGGTCCATCAGTTCGCCTGAGGCCTGCAGGTCTGCGGCCACTGGCAGTTCCCCGCTGTAGACTCGCCGACTGGCTGGCGGCGGCCTCCCGGGCGACGGGGATCTGAACAGTGTGCCTGCCACCATGACTGGCCTCCATGGAGTGGTGCAGCGGAGAGGACTGTACAGGACCACAGCTGTGACGGCCTCCCGGAGCGATGCGGGGCTGGTGTCGTCGTCATTGAGAACTGCACCTGGCGTCTCTGCGTGGCGTCGCGGACGTTCCAACGAGGCTCCCAGCGGTTCCGCCGTAGTCACGCTGCCCGAAGATGAAGATGCTGAGCCCAGGTTGGTGTTCGGTCCGAACGGCGACTCATCCTTTCATCGTCTCCCAGGAGAGGACCATTCGGTGCACACCGAGTTGCGTCACTGAGGCAGCAGCCGCAGGGCCAGATGGCAAAGCAACAGCCGAACGCCGTGCGCAAAAAGTAAAACATGTTGAAAGCAAGAACAAACAAAACAAAAACACTGAGTGGGGTTCCGAGAGGCACCCCTTCCCCATCCACAGTGAAAAGAAAAAGAAAGAAAGACAGTGCTGAACGCCGATATCGGGATCGCTCACCCCTTCTCCTCTTCTGGCCACTGACCTACAGAGGGTTCCGATCCCATTCAAGGCTTGGCCGGCTACGCGTGTTAGAGGTGCTGCGGTGGTCCCAGGAAATCCTCGAGACTCGCTGGTGCCCGCGAATGCTCCTCGCGGGCTGCTGCACCGGGCCTATCCCCTCTCCCGTGGGGAACCGGGTTCAGCTCAAGGATGTGAACTGTCCCGCGGACGAGATCGTACCCTGGGTCCTCAGCGCAGCGTCAGTCGGGACCTTCTGGAATCGATGACGAAGGGGCCAACCCACCTGGGGGCCAACGCCGCTGAGAAGAACTTGCTCGCATCGCTCTGGTCTACTTCGCTGAGCAACGGAAGTCGCCCACTTCGAACCGCGCACGCGGTGCGCTTTGTCGTAGGTGTTCGTCTGCTCCAGCGCGCGCGCGAGCTCCTGGCTTCCGCGAAGTGGCGTCCAGTGCCCGCGACAGTCGCCTTCGTACGCGTCGCGTCCTCGGCAGGCCCGCCTGGCCGCGCCTGGTCGCGCAGCGAAGAACTGCATCGGTCGGCGTAGAGTAGCTCTGCCGAAGTTCAGCAGCGCGGTGCAACCCAGTGCTGCGCGAGTCAATTTCGCAATGCAAACGGTGCACCGACCCGCGCAGATCCCAGTCCTGCTGCGCGTAGAGATACGCCCCGCGAGCAGCGGCTGAAGGTCACGGTTCCGCCGTCGTCACATTTGCTTGGGGATGGTAACATCGAAGTCTTACAATGCTTAATCCCTGAGGGCCTGACAGGTTGCCGCGAAAACTTTCGAGCAAAATATCGAGGCACTACTCACCAGCCCCCGGGAACCCAGCGGCACCAGACCTCTGACAGCCTGCTCAGGACTCTACGCCACTCGCATTGAAAACATCTCGACGAATCCGGCGAAGGGCAGGCCATTACCAACACATGTTGATAGCCTCCGCTTGACCGCGGCAGGGTAACCGCATCAAGTCGTGCAGGCCGCGATTCTCCATGGCCGCGTACTTGTGATTCTGCCTCCGGAGCAGGCCGGGTGGTCTGCCTTCCGGGCTTTGCGCTCTGGCATTTAGCGCAGCTCCGGACATAACGGCACAGCTGCCCCTTCATGCCCGGCCAGGCGAACGGCGCAGCTTGTGCCACACTTCGGTGCACTGCTGCATCGTCCGCATCGGGTAGTGGACGCAGTGCTGCCACTCTGAGATCGGGTAATCACGGTCTGAACGACTCACTTGAATCGCCTTCCGGAAAGTAGCGCAGCAGGACGCCGTCCCATCGATGGTAAGACTCCAGCTCACCTGTCATCGTCTGACTCCCTGGGCGGTGGCGGGCGGCCCTCTCAAATCTGCTGGGAGTGCCGGAGCGTCTTTTCGCCTGTCTGGTCAGGATCCATCTCTTGCCTGAGCCGGTCGAAGATAGGCGCGACAAACAACGCCCGGTGCATGCTTCGAACAGTTCCGTTCGGTTGAACGCCGGTCCTGTGAGGTAATCGCCTCAGCCAGCTGCGAGGCGACGCCGCGACAGTGGGGAGCGGAGGTGATGTCGGGATTTCCGTCTCCCGGTGGATGCGGCACCGTCGCCAGGTCTGCTGCCCGCCCGGTGGGGATCCACGGTGCGCGGGAGAGCGCGTCGGCCACCACATTTGTCGTGCCCTTCCGGTACCGAAGGCCCTATTCGTACTTCTGCAATGTCAGCCCATCGCGCCAGTCTTCCGGCGGGTTCCTTGATCGAGAGCCACGCGAGGGCCATATGCACTGTCTCGATCGTGAATTCCAGTCCTCGACATAATGATCGTGAACTTCGAGAGCTGTCGATGTATGGAGGCATTCGCGCTCGCTCACCGTGCAGTTTTTCTCCGTTGGTTCAGTGCCTGGCTGGCAAATACCGGTCGCATCTCCCGCCTCCTGCAGAGTACCGCGCGAATTCTGGCCGCTTGCGTCCGTCTGACGGGTAGCGCCTGACAGGTCTGGCAGTTTGAGGGATGCTGTACGCGCCAATGCTTCGGTCAGCTGGAGGAACGCTCTCCTGCGGCGCTCTCAGCTCCAGGGAGCCGCTTCAGCAATTGCGAGGGTGCCCCCGTGGCTGCGCAGCTGGGATGGTGGCTCGGCATCCTAATACAGGAGAAAACGGCGCACCCCCCCGACATCGGTGGAACTGAACCCAAGATCGCCCGCAACTTGTCCGGTGTCGGGGGAAACTTTTCCTCGCATCCGGAATCCCAACAAGCTGATCTCAGAAGCTCCAATTTTAGTTTTAGTCGGTTTAGTGTGAGGCCGGCGATCCGCAGTTCAACACGTCCTCGAGGGTGACGAAGGTGGTCCTCGAAAGCTCTTTGAGCAATAATGATGTCGTCCAGGTACGCGAGCCGCGCTGCCATTTGGCATCTCCGAGCACCCCATCGATCAACCGCTGAAATGTCATCGGTGCACGGCAGAATCCGAACGGCATCCGAGTGAACTCGAACAGCCTCGGTGACACAATGCAGTTTTGCTTTCGTCACCGGGCCCATCTCCACTGAGTGTGCGCAGTTTTGCTTGCGCCGAGGGTAGTGAAATAGTTCGCTGTCCCCAGATTCGAGATGATTTCTTCGATGCCTGGAAACGGGATACGCATCTTTTACGGTCATCATACCCAGCGCCGAGCACCAAATGCACAGGCCTGGCGTTCTGCTTTTGAACAAAACCACCGAACTTCAGGTCCTGATGACCGGGCGAACAGATTCCTGACTCAAGAGCCCATCGACGGCGGCATCTATCGCTTTTCGCTTGCCAGGCTCGGCAGATGCGGATTGACTTCAAGCGCGCGCGCCCCCAGTTTCAAGGGTGATGTTGCACCTGTTTTTGGCCCGGCTGTTCGGTGAACATTGTCAAAGCTGTGCAGCAAAGCCGCCACCTCTCGCTCTGGCTGGACAGTCCATTGGCATTGGCCAACGGGGTGGCCCATTATAGCCGCAGTGCGCGACGGAGCCCGGAGCTGCGGCTCATGGCGTCGTCGCGGTCAGTTCTTTCCTGTTCCGTCGCTTTTCCCAGCGCGCCGCCATGGTCCTCGTAGAACTTTCGGAAACTCGAAAGGGGCGCCTGTGCCCCTCTCGGTACCCA
The DNA here is from genome assembly GCA_037355805.1 of Ixodes ricinus. Taxonomy (NCBI): domain Eukaryota; kingdom Metazoa; phylum Arthropoda; class Arachnida; order Ixodida; family Ixodidae; genus Ixodes; species Ixodes ricinus. The sequence continues at coordinate 91,540 of JAZHYW010058893.1, read as the reverse complement.
CCCGCTACGTCAATGATGATGCCGGTGCTGGCCAGGCAAATCCTGTCCAAGAATGATGGGCACCGTCAGCCCGGCCAAATGGACGAACCGCGTTCTTCTGCGCGCGTTGATTCCAACGCACCACGAGACGCACTGGCTCCCCGATGTCGTCGACCTGTTGCCAACTGGAAAGTGGTCTCCTCATGCCCTCACCGAACGACTTAAGAGATGCCTGAGGACCTCGTCCCCAATTAGCGACGCACCAGCCCCGCCATCCCGGCAAGGGCTGCGAAGTCCTTTCCCGCCACTGTCGAAAGCAACAAATATGGTGTGTCGCCGTCCCGACTCGATACGCCGTTGGCACGCACACCGTCGATGGGATGCCGGACCCGCTGCTCGTTGGTCTTGTTTTCGTCGCCGATAATCCTATCGGCGGCCTCCTCCTGCTCTCGCCCCTTGTAGTAGTCGCGCCTATAGTGGCCCGATTTCGTAGCACCGGGAAAGGCGGCCTGCCAACCTGGGGATAGAGTTCTTCCTGTGGGACGTCCGATGCCTCACCCCTTGTGGCAGCGGGTCGGCGGCAGTCTTGCCTCAGAGCTGCGGCGATCCGTGGCGCAGCCAGTCGGCCGGAATTCCGTCGAGTGGACGGCCGCGCTCCTTCCCAGGAGTGATCCTGGTTCCAAGGCGTCGTCCGTGAGCTCCCAGGGCATTCCGGGCCGGCTCACCGCTGGTCGCCGCCACAGGCTTCCCCTCGTACCGATAGCCACGTGGCACCGGCCCGTGCCAAGCTGCATCGGGGGTCTCGCCGTGTTCGGCCGGTGCTGGGGGGCAGGTGGCACCCGCGGGGCTCCGGCCGTGTATGTCGGCCTGAACCCTGCGAGCCAGGCATGCGAGCTCACCTCGGACGCGGAATGGGCGCCCACGCAGATACCGGGCGTAGGGCAGGGATGCGCCTGCCTCACCACCCGCTCGACCTGCTCCTGGTCCGCAGCATTCGGATCGGCGATCTTGCAGGAGTTCCTGCATCGCCCGCAGGTACTCATGGGGCGAGGGCCTGGCAGCGGGAGCCTGCGCTTCTTTCCTTCGCGAAGTCTCGCCATGGCGCATTCTTGGCAGGTAGTCTGCCGGCAAGCATTCTTGTCGGAAGAGGGCCGTGAACTCGTCGAGCAGTTCCGGCTGGACTCGCCCACAAGGCGATGCCACGTGGCCGCCGGGCCTACGAGAGCCACCGGCAGACCCTTCGCCTAGCGTCTCCTTCTAGGTCAAGCCGGTAGCTCGTCCGGCATCGCTGGATTGCCAGCAAGAAGTCGGTCGCGCTCATAGCTCGATCGCTGAGATCCGCTGGGTACCTCCGCACCGGAATACGGATGAGGGCTTCGGCGTTTCCCGCATGCTCTGTAGGGCGCGCGCGAACGCCGCAACCAACGCCGTGGATTCACGGGACACTCCGTGCTTCGGCGTAGGCATAGACACCACCGGCGACACCGTCGGCGTGTCCGGACCCAGCGCCGGGTCATCGCCGCGGAGCTCCGCTCCGCCAGCCCTCGCCGACGTCGCGACGTCGGCCAAAAACATTAAATCTGGGTGAGGGCGAAATTACCCGTGGCCATCTCTGAACACCTGTCTGGACGTACCTCTTCTCTACCTTTCGCAGCGTGCCGCGGTATAGACCCGCCAACCAGGGGGACCGCACCAGCGTAAACTTTCACGCAGTGTCGTCGACGGACGTTGCGACCGTAATTACGGCTCGCCTGCCCCAACGTTGATGCGCCATTTGTGGGAATTTTGCGTACCGCCGCCGATACGCCGTTCCCCACGTGGTCCGTCACCAACCAGAGTCCAGCCTGGTTCTTTCACTGGGGAGCGATTCCGCTCCCCGTTTATTGGTACATAAAACGCAACGCCAGCAAAACACCTCAATCTATACGCTACAAACACACGTGACATTACTCAAAGATTTGCAAACGTACGAAGCTTAACAGCAAAGAGGGGCCTCTAGTGCCCCGTGTCCTGCGCTATTGCCCGAGGCGCAGCTGCACTCAGCCTTTCTTGAGCGCCGGCCGGAATCCCCAAGAGACTTCCGCCCCGGGTTGCCCGGACAATATCGACCGATGGGCGAGGAGGTTTTCCGGCCCGCCATGGGCGCCTGCAGCGCCATCCAGTGGCTAGGAGAGAAAGCGGCACGTCGGGAGCCGAATCTCGAGATCCCGATCGACCTCCCGCGCGACACGACCATGTGATCGCGTCATGAGGCGAGGCAACTAAATGGCTGCTCTGCGGGGCCAAGCACGGTTAACTGAGTTTGACAGCGCCCCCGTGAAAGCATCGGTGTGCGCCGCTTAAAGGCCACACCAGGGTGTACGACCAAGCTGCATTCAGCTTTTATCCTTTAAGCTTAGTTCGTTGGCAGGATGAAAAATCACAGATCAAGATTACTAAAATCGCGAATTAAATTTATATTTAAATTGTCATTTAAATTGACCAGTTTTACTATGATGACTTCAATCAAACCCTTACCAAAAAAGAATCGCGAAAAGATGTTTTTTTTAATTTACAGTTTGTCTATCATTTTATGCTTTCTATGTGCATTTGTTTTGCATTTCAATCAAAGAAGAATTCGAGCAAGTAAGGTTTACATAAGGCTGCCATCAAGTTCGTCTTTTCTAAAAGCACTGCTGACCGGGCGCTTGGTCCACGCCCTGAGTGAAGTCTAGCCAATGAAGGGAACACGACGCAGGTTTGCCAAAACAAACGTTTCATTGCAAATAGCAAATTGAATAGGCTGAAAAATATCGGAACAGGCACCAAAGTGCCGACCGGCGTTCACAACTGGTTCATGCAACACTTCACCTGACCGGTGCGCGGGTCAAAAAAAAAAAACGAAACAAAACAAGGAACTAAACACACAGTAACTTCAGCTTATGCAAACGCTTAAAAATCGCTCAAATTACACGAGAATACGACAAGAAAGGGCAAGTCTCAACTGCCAGGCCCGGGAGCGTGGGGGACCTCTTGCGATGCACTGTCCAAGGAGGGAAGGGTGGTCCCTCTTGAACCACGGTGGGCTAGCGGATGGCTCGATGCGGCCGACACACACGCATACATTCTAAGAAATAGGGGTGAGGTGTACAGGGGTACACCCCTTTTCCCATATGTAACACCCCAAAGCAACAATTCGACGTTCAGTCCACAGACGTCGAACCGCCACGATACGAACTTTCAAGAGCGGCTTGATAGTCGACCGATGCAACGTATTAAAATGTATAATATACGAATTAGAGGCTACAGTAGGACAATCAAGGTTTTTTGGCCCTGCTGCAAAACACTTTTTTCTTGTAATCTTGGATATGCACATTAGCTATTTAGTACGTTATATCCAACAGCTATCCAGCCGCTCGTAAGAGTTGGTATCGCCAGCTCGACGTCAGTGGACTGAACGTCCAAATGTAGTCTTTGGGTGTTACATATGGGACAAGGGGTGCACCCCCCCCCCCACCCATACACTTCCTATTTCTAAGACAGCACACACACACACACCTTGGAACGCTTCCCTTGCCTAGAGTTGGTACGTAATTGCCGCGCTTCCCGAGCAAGACGTGACCGTTCACAGTCTTCTGTCCTCAGAGACTTCGCTCACACTGCCGTTGGCCCCGCATTCCGCGTCCGAGCTGCCCCGGTCGCCGGCTCGCGTTTCACCCCCTCAGCCCCCACGACAATCTTCGGCCCGAACCTTCGTCTTCAACGGGCCCGCTTTTCCGCGAATCGGGGAGTGTAAGAGAAAAGCAGACCCGAGTTTGTCCTCTCGGCGTGCGAGCAAAGTTGGGGTGGCCATCAACCGGACGTCCCCTCTAAGTTGGATAGTGTAACTGCAGTCGGATGCTGTAACTGTGCAGCCGGATTTTGTGACAGCTGAACACGAGCAAAAAGCAGTTGCTCTTTTGAGCAGATCGGAGCGTTGAGCTTGATTTTTACTTTACCCTTCGTTCGTCAGTTACGCAACTTCCTATTGCAAGGAAATCAAAACGCAAAGTAAAAAACAAATGCAGTTTTGTTTTTTAAATTAGCTAAACAATGCAAGCTGTTCTTGTTTTTAGTATGGCTGTATTTCCAACACTAAATGTTTCTAATTATACTGTACTTGAGATTACAGTAACTCTTTCTTCCGGATTGATTTCAGTGATCGGAAGGATTGATTGATGAATCAATCAATCTGCCGTGTTTAGAAATATATCTAGTGGTAAAGAATCACTTGTAACTAGTTACAGTAATTTAAATCAAATTAATATTATACAAATAATATAAATCTGATTTAAATGAAAGAAATGCGATTTAAATCAAATAAATGTGATTCAAATGAAATACATCTTAATTAAGTCAAATAAATCCAATTTACTTGCCTAAAACTGTCTAAAATCCTGATTCTTTTTTTAAATTTTAGTTTGTGGGAGTTTAACGAAAGCGTGGAAAACAAGCTAACAATAAGTTAAGTTTCAACAACGTGACTTTGGTATGCCACTGTTTTACGACACGGTGAAACGCGATAGAAGATAAATTTAGTCAGCGCAGCACGACTATTAGCCTGGTGCCTTTAACGCGCATCACTCAGATGCAAGGTCGCATGCCGGTACGATACTCATCCAGACCTAAAAAGGCAGGGATGCCGATCGAACCCAGGCCCACTGGATATTGCAGCATGTCAATACACCTTGAAGGCCTCTTGACACCAACAGCGCAGCGCTAGTTCAGGGAAATTAATCAGCGCCGAACATTGCGCTGCCCGTGCTGACGCATGAACTTCACGCAATGTCAACGGTACAGCGCCGCATCAGTTGTAAACAACTTTCAATATAGCGCTGACTAAGCGCTCGAATCAAAATCAAAATGGGAAATGGCGTGGTCGGGGCGTAGTATTTGACCAAATCCGATGACTCCAAGCTTCCACCGTGTTTCTAAGCACACCATGAATCTTATTATTTGCAAGTGATGATCAGTGCCGTCACGGCACTCTGGCCACGAACGCGGATCCAAATATATGTTTGATTGTTGAGGAGCGCATACGTCCGAGTGACGCACCGCTCGTGCCCAAAGCGTGCGCTGGGGTAGGGAGACGTGCTTTGGGTACCGCGGACGTATCACAGTGAAAAGGCTGAGAGCTTTCGAAGGAAAAAAAATGTACGAAAGAGTCTGCTAAACTTTCAAATTTTCTTACCGAAAAGCAGGCTTTTGACTTAGTACCCTCGTTCGTTCGGCCCAATAAACGATGTACTATTAGTAATATCCTAATCGAAAATCATTTATCCGAGCCCAAAATTCATTTCATGGTCCTTTTAATAGCGCAGTTACCTGTCAGGTTAACTTGGTCCACAAGTCCATGAGTTAGCTTAATCGCGATGACGTTCGTTTTAACTTCGCGGCTATGCAACCTTTAAACACACGCAAGACTACAACCGCCATGGCTGATTTTCTCTTTTCTTACCGAGATACTGAGCCAGTGAAACGGGCGTTGACGAACCTCCAGAAAGGCTAATGCTGGGGAGGAGGACACCGTAGAATCGAAAATGACAATAACCTGGGCTGCTATGATAATGATGAAGGGAAGTAAAAGGAATAAGTCAAAACAAAAACTGAAGGTCGCTTTTATGGCGGCGCCCATGCACAGCTGCTTAAAGCTGGACCTGCAAAATCATTTTCCGCAGAGTAGGAAAATCCTCCCCGCCATACTTCCCATTTCCTCGTCTCCCACTGGTATCTCGACGGTGGAAGGTACTCGTATTGTTTCAGCATCTTGGGGCCGGATAAGCCAGGAGCTTACCTCGTCTCATCCATGCTCAAGACGCAGCAACAAAAGGAGTCCCCCCGCCATCAAGTAAAAAGTGGGAAAGGGGGAATGTGAAGGGCGGCGAGAAGGATTTTTCTACCTTGCGGAAAACCTTTTCGTAGGTCGGACTTTAAGGCTGAGGTCCAACGGCGGCCATCTCTAAGAAAGCTTAAAATTTGACCCCTAAATGGCGACACTGATCCGTATGGCTGAGAAACTGTGGTATGATGGCTCGTGGCACCGATGTTCCGGCTAGTGCCCTGTGCACGTTGCACGTCCACCGCGTGCTCTCGCCCGCGTCACGCGGTGCCAGCGCTGCCTAGTTTGCTCGTCTGCTGGGTAACGCAGGCGATGCTACAACGCGAGCTCAGCTCAGCGTCCTTGCCAGCACGCGCGTGTGCAAGCAAGCCTGTTCAGTGCCACGCGCGTGCTCGGCATCGGACGTCTGGACCCGAGCTGCGCTTAGCATCGCGCGTCTGGCAAGTGAACGAAGCTAGCCGAACCAGTTCATCTATCGGACGATACCGCTGGTGGCATTTATTAGAGAGTTTTAGTAGATCGTGTTTTCAGGCCGCGCTATCCGTAGCGGAAGCTCGCGCTGCTACTTCCATGCATGCTCTGTAGCGCGCGCCCGTAGCGGTAGCGGGCCTTTGAATACGATCTACTAAAACTCCCTATTCTTTGATATGGGCTTCTGATCCGCGGTGCAGTAATTTCTACATGCTTTTGTGCGAGACCTCACGAAGTGACAAAATTATCTTGCGGCTGGACTTGTTAATTTTTCGTGAATAAACTAAAAGAAAAAAAAACCGGCATAAACATTTTGCAGGCATTCTCTTTCAAGACACAGGTTGACAAGGACGTCTGCTAGAAAGGTAACGACGCTTGGCGATTGACTAATCTGGTCACTACGATAACAATTGAAAAGCGACTGAATGTTATAGAATACTGCTTTAATGAACAAACACCTAGGGCTCAAACTAGCCGAGGAAGGTTGAACATATTTTAAGACAAAGTCCCGAGACTGGAGGGAAAAACGGATAACTTTGTTGTGTCGTCCTTCGTTTTCTTCCCAGTCTCGATGTTTTGTCTAAAAATACAGTTTCACAGGACGGCGCTGCATATTGGTAAATAAAGTGCCGGGATAAAACCTGTGCCCAAAGAAAACGGTATTTCTTGAGGTGCCGACTAAGTTAGATTGAGAATATCGTTCTAATGACTCCGCTCGATACTTCGCCGTGCCTTTGGGCGTGCATACCATATCGCCATCAAAGTGTCAAAAGCATATGGGTATTTTGATCCCAATTCAGGCACCACGAAGTCAAGCAGGCACATCTATGTGTATGTGCGTGCGTAAGTGTGTGCTCGGGTTCTATACATTCGTCACAATCATCCTAACTGCCATTTCTTTTATACTTTTAGAGCTCAGCTCTTAGGCGCCCGTTTCAGCGTTTCGCGGCGCTGGCGTCGCCTTCGGCGTAACCGCCCTGCTAAATTTATCGGGAAATTGCATTGGCATTGAGGTCACGTGACGTCAATTTTCTCGCTAAATCTAGTGGAGAGAAATTGAATGTGTTCATGAGTGATGTGACACGAACTCATCTGACGTCATTTTCCCCGCTAGATTTAGCCGGGAAACTGAAATGGCGTTGAGGTCACGTGGCGTCAATTTTCCAGCTAAATTTAGCGGGGAGACTGTGGGAGGAGAGGAGGGTATGGAGGGGGAGGAGGAGAGCGTACGGAGGAGGAAAATGGGAGGGTACGCAGGAGGAGGGGAAGGTACGTAGGCCTCAGCTAAAACGCTGTTTCTAGCAATTTGGCCCTGGCTTCTCATCATTAGTTGCAAACGACAAAAGTCATGGTTGGTGTAAAGCGCAAAGTAGAAGCTTGGAGTCGTTGCATTATTAAACCAACACCGTGAAAGTTGATCGTTTGACATTGATCTTGTTTCAATAAATGAAATAAAAATTAATCAAAAGAAAGATGACCTAGGGAGGGTTTCGCCCATGAGCAACGCTTTTGATAGCGCACTTCACAGAAGAGGGGCTTATTGGACCCTTTTCCTACGCCTCAGATTTGAGCCATGACGACTGAGTCTGCCATGACGACTGGGCCTCCTTACCGTGACACCCAGTAACTGCGGGTTGGACATAATACTCTCCGTAAGTTGTCTACGAGTAGGGTAACGTTAAAAGTGAAAATCTCAAATCCCTGCACGATGGCGGACAGGACAGAACCGGCGCGGTTGGAAAGCTGGAACCGTAAAAAAATGCATGTTTGTTTATTTTGAAGGGAAGGGAAAGAAATTCCATTTCGCAGTCGCCATCATATGTAGTTCAATATTTGCACCTTTCGTGGTGTCGGAACATGGCGGGCAGCATTGAATAGAGTATTTATAGGCACTAGGTGTTTTCGAGAACATGCTACCGTGGTCCAAAATTTACTCAATCTTACTCCAGGGTACGGGTTTTGTACCTTGGCGTTCCAAAACCTACCCGCGTCCAGCGTTTTTCAATCTGTGTTATGACATGACACGACCCGTCGGAGTAACTCGGATTCATTTGGGTAAGATTTGGAACACAGCCCTTGGGACTCTTGTGACGCGCTTCTCGCTTCTTTTGTTTTCTTTTTGTCGCAATATTTAGTGTGATTCACTTCAAGAACGAGGAAGAAGAGCGAGAAAATATTCGAGAGAAGAATCCTCTGCGTCAGGGACAGGATCACCGCAAGTTTTCCTAAACTTCTCAACCTCGAATTTAAGCCACCTTTCAAAAGATGGCGCAAGTGCGCGTTGTCTGCTACAACATAAGTACTTTTTGATAGTTAGAACAGTTAGCACGCTCTAAAAAAATCCACTAATGCAAAGTGATCTCAATTAGAACGAGAAAAGCTCAAAGAATCGTTGTTTAAATAGCTTTCCTCTTCCCTGAAACCGGTTTCTTGCGCACAGAGTTGAGCTTCGAAATAGTACCCTGATTTAAGATTACTTCAAACCAAATCTGAATTTCCATACACCCAAGTCAGCCCCACAGAGAACCAGCCTACCTCCTCTAACACGGAATTATATAAAAAAAAAAAACATAGATCAGATGCTAGAATGTTATGTGAAAAAACGAAGGTCGCGTAAAGAAAATTCTTTTAAATTTCATCATAATCAAATGGCGTTTACAAAAAAAAAATTGTTGGCGATGCATTTTTAATATTTTTTTATTCTGAGTTACTATGTTTACCACGAGTATGCCCTCAAATGTCGTTGCTGCGTTATAATGTGAAACTGAGCTAACTGAGTTACGAGACTTCAAAACTGCATAAAAAGGGACCTTTTTGAAAAAAAATTTACAAAAAGCGAGTGTACTAATTAAGAAAGAAACGCAAGCACAAAACCACCAGAGTTCTTCATCTATTTATTAAAAAATTAAGAACGCGACTTGGATGCATTACAAATCTAGAAACTTGGAATGCGTCGAGGCATGTCTCACAAAAATATCAAAACTTGCACCTTTTTTTTTATTGTTCCTCGAGTTTTGGCAAATGCATGTCACATTCTGCACAAAGGGACTAATTATGAAAATGCCGTTTATTTGCAAAAGCAACGAAATACGTGGCACGCGCACAGAGGCGACATTTGCACCGGAAACAGGAGTGTTAGTACAGCTGCCACCAGTCTTATGGTTGGGCCGTGGGACCGCCGCCTTAAGAGCGTCTTTATGCGAGCAAACGAAGTGTCTATGTTTGTTCTTATGCTCCGTTTCAAGCACAGTCAAAACCTAGCATGCAGTCACACAAGCACAATCTCCGAGCTTCATTCGGTTATCGGCAGCCCTCCATTGCAGACGTCGACTCGCAGCCTTCACTGCCCACGGACAGAAAATAAAACCGGGTATTCGCAACTCCAACCAAATTTTCCGTACACCACTAGATGGCGTCGCCGCGTTTTGATTTGCTCTACATTGGCCAGATGGCGCAAGCCGCCACTCGATTCGGAGAGCTCAGCGGCATTCACCCGGAAGTAACTCTGCCCAGAAGTCAGTGGCTCAAAGAACTTCGAGCTCGAAAGAACCAAGTAACCGCGCAGACATGCAATACGCGGAGTTGTTGTTCTAAAGCGGCGCAGAAGTCTGTTAAACACAGATTGTTTTCGTTGTGTTTCGCATTGAAATCACGGTTCGTGCAACTCAAATCGAGGATGTTGTTTTTACCAGGCATAGTCGTGCCCTGTCAGTTTCGGGCGGCTATGCGGCGGCCCAGTGCTCCCGGATGAAGGTCTCCGATCCGCGTGTGGCGTCACGCGGGCGGCACCGCTTTGGAGTTTGACGGATTACGCGGGATTAAAAGCACACGTTCCGCGCGGGTGGCTCGCTGCTCCCGCTTCCAGTCTCGTCTATACAACTCTTTCCTTCCCTTAAAATTCCCGAGTGAGTTCCACTACTTCTTTCCTTCGCCTACGTGAGCTTTGTACACCACGTCTAAGCACGTTCTTCGTTCGGGAGAGATTATGCAAGATCGGGTTAAGAGCTAGTATAATACTAAACCTCTACGCGTTTCGATATATATTTTCCTCCTTTTTGTATGTGTTTTGTTTTATGTAAAACAATTGACTTTGCTGTGGACTGAAGTCGGCAATGCAACTGCTCCTTTTCTTTTCCTCTTTTTTTTTTTCTTGGGGGGGGGGGGGGGGAGGGGGGAACTTTACGCTTGAAGTCGAGCGCTTTCTTCGTTTAAAATCATGCGTTATAATAAGTTCGCGCCTCCCGTTTAAGCAGATTCCAAGACGCAGCAACTTGTCTGGAAAAACCAATCGATCTCAAAGCGTTCGAAACAATCCGTCGCAATGTTACAAGAAACAGGACCAGATAGATTTCCGCTTCCCCCGGTAGTAGCTTGTATTTTCGGACACGAACAGACGCCTCACATTCATACTTGTTTGCTCTTTGTAGCTCAGAGGCAAAGGAATATCCGGAAGAAATGTCGATCTTCCCTGCGGGGCAAATCAACATCCGTCCAGGGAATGGGGGAACCGACGATGGTTACTGAAACAAAGCAGCTCTCGCTGCCTTTGTTTATTTCATCGTTTTATCCCATATTCATATTTATTTACTTGCCTGATACGTGGGTGTACAGACGCGTGTACTCGGCGTTCCAGGAATCGATCCCCAAAGAGATAATATCGGTTTTGGTATATTCTCTCCGCAAAGGGCGAATGAAATGTGGCAGATACCTCGGACTTAGTCTTATTCCTCTATTATTCGGTTATTGCGCAGATACAAGTTCTCCTTCTTGGGTTCATGTTTTCCTTTCAGTTCTTGCGTTCTAGCGCAATTTAACTGACACCTTGTATCGCAGTGCGACAATACCTTTGGAAAACAAGTTTGAGGCAATCAAAGCTTAGTTCGAAATACGGTATAGGGGCTCCGAGCATTCGGATGCTCGTTTGTGCACTTGCGTTTCGTTTTATGCTTATAAGGATAGCATTTCTGTAAAATGTTTTTTTACCGATTTGAGACATGCATGCTGTACAAGTAGAGTTATATTACGCTGACGTGTTTCTTTTTCACTTTGGACAATGTATTTGCTGAACTCTCTTGTTATGTACTGTTTGTTCATATTGCGCACGCCGTGGACTAAAAATGCGCGCAGTATCTCAAATGAATGAACAAATACGCATAAGTCATTGAATAGAGAACTAAAATAGTGTGTGCGTTTGTTTGTGCGTGTGTGTGTGCGTGTATAGAAGTATGCACGTGTATGCCCCAGTGTATACATGTGTGTGCCTATTAAAACGTATTTATGCGTCCGAATGTTATTGTGTCAGTGTACACCTGTCCCAAGTCACATCTTGCAGCGTACGAGCGCGCGATCGTCTGCTTGCGTGCGCACGTTTCACTCAGCTTTCGATACTTTAGACCACATCTCCCACGCTCACGTACACAAGACTCCATTATTCATCATAGCAATAAACAAACAACGATCTAACCTGAAACATGACCGCGCAGCCATGATGTCTCGCCAAGTGATATCTTATCGGGTGATGTTCAACTAAAACTTCCCGATTGTCGTACGTACACGAACATGGGACAATTGTTCGCCCGAGCTTACCCTGTTACTATATTTCGGTATATCATAAGTCAGAACGCAAACAAGGTCCTAACAACGAACGATCATGGAAAGACTTCCTAAAAGCGCGAGGTCACAGCACATTCCCCGCACTTGATTTTTTCACCCGATGATATAACACCCACAGAAAGATTGTGAACGCCACGACCTTGTGCTTTTGACGCTATTTGATTGATCCAACCCGCTCGTAGCGTCTACCACACTCTGACTTGGAGGTGCACCGAAACACTTTCTACGATAGTCGATATAGCGTCATAACTCGACCATGGATTCTAAAACCAATCGTAAAAAGAATACAAGATTTATGCGTGGCCGATTTCTCTATAAAAATCGGTAACAAAGATCGCTTACCTCGGAACTATCGCAGACACCAGAGGATGCCGTCGGACGAGAAGCAGCCTAGAAAGCCTGTATTACGGACAGTGTACAACTGTTCGGGTGGCGTCACGTGGTTTATGGATCGCGTTTGCAGTACGAGCTACGAGGAGGCTTGGAAAGCGTCGGTCGTCTGCAAACGCCTCCGCCTTTTCGTCTGTTTTCCTCCTCGCCACGCGACAACGCAGCGCATGCGTACTTGCGACCAATCTTCGCGGGAGGCGTCCATCATTCAACTGCAAACGCTCCGAATGGTATTAGATGGACCGTCTCTACAATCTAGGCTCTCTAGAGAAGCCCTTCCCGCCGGACGGCGTTCTTTTATGCCTGCGATAATTCCGAGGTAATCGATCTCTGATCCCGATTTTCATATATAAATAGGCCACACATCAGTGTTTTGTTTGTTATTGTTATGTTTTTTCGATGCTTAAAGCACATAGGTTGAGATATGACCCTAAATGGACTATCGGAGAAAGTGGTTTATGCCCATTTAAGATGATACGAAGTGTAGTTGAAAACGGCTACATTTCATTGTGTTTAACGTAGCCTTGAGCTGACTTATGGAATAATTTGTATCCTGTATATTTCATTGTTTGAGTGCTTGTTCACTGATTTGTTTACTTTGTTTTCATTCATCCTACACTGCATAAACGTGAATTTTATTCTTTATACGTATGTACTAGTTTTCGTGCTTGTTTATCTTTTTCTATCCCCTTCTACTTGGGCCTTAAAGGGGTCATTAAACGATATCGGGTTAGAATGTTCATGACTTTACAGAGGTGTACGGATCCTAGTCTGGCCCAACTATATTGGCACGGACCGCCACTAACTCAGAAGCGTTTTGGTCCCGGTGCCATAGCGAGGAAGAAAGGGGCTATTTCTTTCAATCTTGCCTTCGAAAAGCTTGATGACGTAATTACGGGATCGAAACCACCCGGTTGGCGAGAGTCGAGCGCGGCTCTTGGATTGGACACGATAACTGCGTAAGCACTATTTCGGCTCGTAACAATCGATACCTCAGTGGACACAGGCGTAGTGGCTCATGTCCAATCACAGCGGTGATGAGCATAGCCGAAATCCGAAAATGCCTGGAACTCAGCATGCGTTTTCTACTTTGTCGACCCCCGCGCGTGACTATGATTACCGTTGGCGGCATATTATAGGCAAGAGGCCACTTGAACGATTGTTCAGGCTGCGACTTGAGGAGATGGACAACGCTCATATTTCTCGAATTATTTTGCCGACTGCCATTGATTAGAAAGAAAAACTAAGGCAAGTTTATTGGGTTATTAACATTAGGGAGTGATGCTGATTAGGATTTAGCGACCGTAGAAAAATCATTTCATAGCCCCTAAATGGTCTTGGTACCCCCTAAATAAACCATCGTGCAATAACTTCTGGAAAGGTTGGGAATGCAAATAGATAACAAGCACATCTAAAAACGGGAAAATAAAGATTCGATCACAAACTTATCTTTGCTTGGGACCAAACTCTTTCAACTTCTAACGAAGGGAGGAAAACACTGGAACGCTTGCTCCATCTATTGGGGAGATTCTGAAACTTAATTTCACCAGATGGACGGTTTTGCCATATTTGCGATATCAAATGTACACACTACTAGCTATACGAAATGTCATTCATAAAATTGTGAAAAGTTTTTCAAGCCCAAGAAAACAACAATGTCAAAACCCGTCCCCTTCCGTGTTTCTGAGTCTCGGTTTTTTATTAGCATGAACATTTAAGCGAAACTGAAAGTCTTCCACTTCTACCCGACAGATGGTGCCAGTGCGTTACCTCGTCGTGAAAGGTTTTAAGGGTTTTAAGGCGCACGGTCGTAGGCAGTCACAACTGCGTGGACCAGCCTCAGGTTAGCGGGTCCACCAAAGGCAAGGCAGGTGACACGTTTCCCGCCGCCAGGCACAGCCCAGGCCTGTGCACCGACGAAACTCGAGAACCAGTTCGTGTCTGGCCCGGCTTGGAGAGGCGAGCATGGGAGTTCCATGTTCTTGCCTTTCCTGGGTTGCACCCGATCGTCCCACATGGACGCAGAAAGTCGACTTCCTGGACACGGCCACGGGAGGTCGCCACCTTCGGTTTGAAAGCTCATTTGGTTTTCGCCCCGCCAAGCCGTGCAGAACGCATATTTAGTGCCGCGCTGTTTAGCATACCAAACCACTTTGTTAAAAGGAAAGCCGCCTTGCAACTGATCCGCTCCAAAAATGTAGATCTACACAGTGCTCGTTGCGGTGACAAGGCGAGTACAGCGAATTTAGGAATGTTCCTCAACACAGCCTCATGTATGCGGGGCATAGCATAGTTTATATGATGGCACACCTGAGCTGAGCAGAGTTACTCATGGACACAACTATAAAAATGCTCCAACATACATTTTATTTTTTATTTTTTAGCTACTCAAATTAGACGAATTTTCGGAATATTCAAGCTGTGCATTTTTCGACATGCTATTTATTATCTCTAGATTCAACATAGCAATTGCGAAAACGGCAAATGAGGGTCATGCCAAAAACCAAAGTTTAAACCAAAAACCAAAACCAAATTTTTCGCGCTATAAAATGGCATAAACGTGTTGTAGAACTGCAAATCGAACAAACAGTCTAAAACACACACACACACACACACACACACAACACACAAACACAAACACACACACACACACACACACACACACACACACACACACACACACACACGCACACACACAACACACACACACACACACACATACACACACACACACACACACACACACACACACACACACATCTATATATATATATTTTGCGTTCTTGTTTTCTCGTTTTGCCGGCACGAGCTTCGCCAGCGTTCATTTTACACGATCAAACTTCATTTAACCAGTCGGGAACAAGCGGTACCACAACCGTATTACACCTGACGTTACTTGTTAAGTGTTACCAGTAGAACATCTCAGACTCGAAGGCCAAATTTTAAACTTCAATAGCGTAAAAAAAAAAAAACTCCTTTTATATATATATATTTTTTGTGACTTATGATGAGGATTACTAGTTCATATGTCTATGTTAATATGTTGAACCAATTTTGAGACAAATGAGTGACCATCAAAACTTCGCCGAAGCTCCCTTATAACCCGTGAAATTTGCAGAACCCGAACCACTGCTTCGCACGAGAGGCATACACATGAGTCATTGAAGAGACCTGATTCTTAATAACCTGACGACAACATAGCTGAGAAAATGAGCCGGGAAGTCATATGAGACATTTCAAGGGTGGAGTAGTTAGACCTTGCTCTGACTGTACACGATACGTTTCGTGCGAGATCGACCAGAGAAGAGCAGTGAATAAATTTCGAAATCAGCGAGAGGCTTGAAAGAGATCAGATGCATCTTCAACTTGTTCGGATTATTATATTCGGTGCATCCACTCTCTGTCCCTTCGTTTCAAATTATGGCACGCGGAATAGAATCTTGGGAGATTTCCCAAGCCTGAATTTGTCATATTCTGGCGTGACCTCGACGCAAGCGGAAAGGCTCGCAAACGAGTCGTCCACCAGGCAGGTACTACGTCGAAACCGCTCGCACACTGCGCTTGAACTTCAAAGCCGAGAGAGACCCGCGAAACACGACTTGTTTTTCTTTTTCTTGGTGTATGTTGTTGTTTTCTGGACGCGAAGAATTAGTTTCTAAATCCGATCGTGCGTCGCAATGGGCCCAGAAGATTATACTGCTTCCAAATTCCTGCTGCTCCCTTCCCGCGAATACCTGCTGCCGTGTTTGTTCGCTACTCAACCCCTCCGTGGTTTTACTGTCTTGGTCCATATATAGGGTGTCCCAAGTCACTAGGCTCGATCTAAAATGGACCGTAAAAATCGACGCCTGCACGTAGCAATCTAAACTTTTCGTCAAAGATGTATTTCACAGGTCGGTTTTTTCTTGCAAAATTACAAAGCGTAGCTCCCTTTCTGTAATAAATAGGGCCAAGAAACTTGCCAAGGTCAACGGCGGGCGGCGACGCAGACGACCGAGTCGAGTTGCGGGGTGTGTTTGGCGCGCGCATTGACAGATGGCGTCGGGAGCAGCGTCCGAAGGTGTAGCCGACCAGCGAAAGAAAGCAGACGACACGCAGACGAAATCCGTTGGCAGCAAAAACGCCGTCGTTATGCAAACGCGTTTTTTTTTACTTTAAGTTTTGATTTTATTGTTCGCATTTATTTTTAAACCAAAGGTACATTACAAAAAGATTATGTTCATTTTAATAAACCATGGTGGTCGCGAGCAGTCTCGATAAAGAGGTAGCGCCATCTATCAATATGCGCGCCAAACACATCCCGCAACTCGACTTGGTCGTCTGCGTCGCCGCCCGCCGTTGATCCTGGCAAGTTTCTTGGCCCTATTTTTTACAGAAAGAGAGCTACGCTTTGTA
The DNA here is from genome assembly GCA_037355805.1 of Ixodes ricinus. NCBI lineage: Eukaryota > Metazoa > Arthropoda > Arachnida > Ixodida > Ixodidae > Ixodes > Ixodes ricinus. The sequence goes on along the minus strand of JAZHYW010058893.1, from coordinate 74,835 downwards.
ATTTTGCAAGAAAAACCGACCTGTGAAATACACCTTTGACGAAAAGCTTAGATTGCTACGTGCAGGCGTCGATTCTTACGGTCCATTTTAGATCGAGCCTGGTGACTTGGGACACCCTATATTCCTCCATAAAGGAAGGAACGCTCTTGTCGCCTATAGGCTATGATCCATTAGAAACTGAGGAACGTTGGTCCCTGCAAACGGGGAGCAAGGTTCCTCCATCGTGTGCGAAGCAATTTGGCGGCTCCGAATAGCGTGAATCTAGCTCAGTACAGCGCGATCCGAACCAACGCGCTTTTGTGCGCGCGTAGGCCGTGCGCTTCCCGGAAATGGCGTATTTCGTGACGTCGCGCTCATCCCTTGCGCCTTCCGGGCGCGCATAAGAAAGTTGGATGATTTAAACTTTTCTGAAGGCGCACGAAAACGCGCTGTGACGTAGTAGAGCGCTCCTGCTCCCGGCCAATCGGTGGAGGGCACAAGTTCCGTCTCCGCGTTTCTTCGACGTCTGGCGCCGATGCTCTCCGCTCGCCCGAAGGCGCACTGTCCTAACCAACGCGCATGAATGTGACTCAGAAAGCGCCCCGGAAACAGCAAAAACGTCACGAAATACGCAATTTCCGGGAAGCGCACGGCCTACGCGCGTACAAAAACGCGTTGGTTTGGATCGCGCTTAAGGCTTAACGAGGATGCCAGGACGCTACGGATATCGTCGGTGTTTTACGCGGAACGCTGCCGCAATTCAATCGAAAATAACTATACTTCGTTTCAGCTTAACTAAAAACGCAGTCGACGTTGCTAATGGGACAAATCAAGCAGCGTTAGAAACGCAAGTCACTGGGTCTTTTCTGCTTATTATTGGTTCAGCAATGATAGAACACGTACAGGAACGTGACGAACGCCGTGATGGTGCCCTTTTGACGCTTTCTGATTGGTGCCATCAGCTCGTACCGTCGGCTGTGTCGGGACTTAAGGTAAAACGAAGCCAAGCATAGTTTTCGAACAGGCAAATATCTCGCGAACCTAGCGGCACCTCAGGCCTGCTAAGCAGCTGTAGCAAAGAAACGCAGTCAACAGCTTCGCACACATCCAAACAAGTCTCTGCTTTCGGAGCGAGAACTGTAGCTAATGAAAACATAACGCGAACTTTTCACGAACTGTTTCTATTGCCGAAGCCGGCTTCCCGGGCAGGTACGAATGAATCTCCTGGTAAAAAGTCAACATTCACGCTTTAATTACTTGCGGCAGCTAATAAAACAACACGCTACACCGCGTTTTTTAGCGGCTATATGTTCGCTTCCCCGCAAGGCACGTCGTAGACTGGCGCGAGAGTTGCCAGTTTTATATCGCAGTACTCGTTTTTATTTTTGCTCCGTTCGTGTGTGGCGGCAGTGGTCGTCGTGAACCAACACACGTAAGGGGGTATTCACTCAGCAGATGGAAGAGAAGTTTCACGGACAGAGAAGTCGCTTTTCGGCCAACATGAATGCGGTCAATGTCACGATTTGCTGTGGAGTAGATTGTTGGGCTAGTTGGTTTTGGAACTTGGAATACATTTTAGCGCTCAAAAACAAGGACAAAAATATGAGAATCAGACACCACCGTGCGCTTAACGCACTGTGGTGTCTGATTCTCATCTTTTGTCCTTGTTTTTGAGCGCTAAATGTATTCCAAGTTGCTGTCAGGAATTGTGTACGGTTAGCAAGGCCGTGGTGCATTCGAAAACAAGCAAATGGTGGGCATAACTTGAGTAAATAAGTAACTATGTCGAACTCATACATTGTCAACGGAAGAAAAAAATATTGGCCGGTTGTTGTGCCGGCGAATCCACGGCGCGACATCGATGACGCGGGGTACTCGCTGTTCAGAGGGCACCACTTTTTGACCGATGGTCAGTGCGTTATGTTTACGCTTAGCCTTGTACGTTAAGGGCTAATAAATTTGGCATCGACGAGAGGACTGTAAAATGCGCATTCAAAACTGAAGCGCGCTTCGAGCTGGATCAAGCAATCCGGGGTTCAAATTAATTGAAATTAATATCACGAACGCAGTTTAGCTCCAAGAAAGGGACTGAACAGCTAGAGGTAGCTAAAAACATGTATCATTTAGCAGTGCCGTGTAGACTGGATCGGTAAAGACCGAAAATCAAAAAGAAAAAGCTGGAACGGCAGCAGGTAGGTAGTCGACTAAAACCACCCGGCTATAACAGAAAACAAATTTACCTAGCATCACATCGGTCGTTCTGTCTGATTTCATTTAATCCTAATATTAAGAACTGTATACACACGGACGTGCTTCCATTCCATCATATTTCAAGCCTGTACAGCCCTTTGCCGAGAGCCCAAACGTACTCGGGGAAGGGACAGCAGGGCATTGTAGACGACAATTTCATTGGTCACTGGACGATAGGAGCTACTTTTCAGGCCAGCGTTGCAACATGACTATCCGCAGGTCCATCGATTGCACCATAAACGCTCAAGCGGTCTTATTAAACTACTTAATGTAAAGCACAGTGTCAACCTGCGACCGTACACATCATCTTGTCTGGCTGTTACACCACTGGCGCGAAACACATACAAACATCAACGACAATTCCAGACTTCGTTAACAGTGCGCAACACCGCCATGGCGATGTTGCTGACTCACGATGGCACTCGGTAACAGGAAACGGACCCGAATGTAGCGCAAGAAGACGCGCAGGCACCCGGCAGGAAGACCTGCCTGACTTAAACGCAAAGTAGCGGAGACGGTCATTTTAGCCCAGTGTACGTAGCGCTGCTGGAACTGGCCTGGAACTTTGCTGTTTCTAACGGATTCGCTTGCTCATTTGTCAAAATTAGCGTTAAAAACGTGAGCGCAATCGAAGTGCTCTGCGTACATAATGATTGAAAACCTGAGACTGTGGTTTGAAAACGGAAAATCGTGAAGTAGGAAGAAAAAGGGGGACAGACAACGTCTCTGTCCCCTTTTTCTATCTTCACGATTTTCCGTTTTCAAACCACAGTCTCAGGTTTTCAATCATTATGTATAACTTACACCAGGTCGCCTGCACTTTAACCGTTTTTTTCAGTGCTCTGCGTGTTTGAACTGGAAGACTGAATTACAGGTAGCCTTCGTTGCCGCAGACGCACAATCAGTTCGATAATAAAAAAAAACGTGTGCGACGTGTTTGAAAAACAAAACCGAAAGCAAATGAGGCGGGAGGGCGGAACTTTCCTCCCGCGTCTCTGGAGAAGGAGAATAAGAGCTCTTTCCTCCCTTCTCGTGTCCGGTTGGGGGCGCGTCAGTACAAGGAAGAAAATGCAGCATTGCGTTTCCTTTACGTTTCCATTAGGATGTATACAGTGATAGCGGCAAGGTTTCCGCAAAGGGGATGACTCGTAGGCACTGAAACCCCTCGATATAATTCAGGCTTCACGTTTCTTACAAGTACCGAGCGCTCGAGGCATTGTTGCGCAAACGCGCGATACACGCGCCACGAGCGAGTGCTCCGCCGCCATTTGCTTCCAGGGCCGCTCATTTCGGTGCTGCGCCACGATTTGCTTCCGAGGGCCGCACGAGGCATGGGTCTCGGACACTGCCGCATTTGATGCTACTTGCGAGGCAAACACAAGCAGCGCATCAGGGGGCTTTAGTGGGCCCAACTCGGCAGTGCGCATCAAACGCGGATTTAGAACTAAGGCGCGAACGAGTACCATCGCTTCTGCGCGCCGGCTTGGCGGCACCACACGCACTGCGTTCTCACACGTTTCACCTCACGATGGACCGCGGCGGACGCTACACGAGCCGTCCCCGCCAATCCAGCGTTGCCAACTTATCACGTGACTACTCACCCGCGCGTCGTCGCGCTCCTCCTGAAGGTCACGTGACACTCCCACGGACCTTGATTGGCTTCGACGGCTCGTATCATCCGCTGCGGTCCATCGTGAAGTGAAACGAAGCATATATATAGTCCCACCCACGAAGCCGTAATTCCGTCGCAACGAAGTTTGCGACAACGTATTCCCTAGTTTGTTTTTCTCGTTTTTCTTTTACTTCTTTTTTTTTTTGGTTGCAATGTACTTTAATCTATCTTACTTCGGGTGAATTAAAGGAGTTCGGTGATGAATAATCGAATGGACCTCCCCGGGAGCGAAATGAAAGGCTCGTCGTTGAGATGGGCAGGCTGGATGGATTCGCCCGTCATTTGAGTCGGGAACGGGCGGCACGGAATTGAAATTGAGGGGACCTGCTGAAAATATGCACACAGCCGGCGACTCAAAATATATGTCGTAGCGTGTATTTTTTATTTTATTTATTAACTTAACATAGCGCGCACAGCGGGCGACTCTAAATAATGTCTAAGCACATCACTTTTTTTTATTATTTTTTTTAATGTGAACATAGTTTTGAGATGGTGGGTCGTATCGGGCCGGAAATCGGTATGCACCGTGGCGTAGCGTATTAACGCCGCGAATATTAATTTTCCTCGGGTACCTGCCTGAAGGGTACGCCTCCGGTAATGGGAAGTCGATGGAGAGTGAGACCTGGGCGGACAGGGCTGTCATTTTACGTTGGTTGGCAGCGCGTCGCGTCTTCGTGCAGACCGCAGTAGTACTCGCAATTTCGAGAGTTTGAGAACTTGAAGAGGCCGAGTGCGACCAGGTTCGATTTCTTCGAACTTTTAACGCAAAGTTCGACTCAAGTGTCGACTCGGGTTCGACTCAAGTTCGACTTATTATGTGCACGCGCGGAAAATTAAGAACGAGCTCCACCACCTGGAGGAGGATGGTTACAAACTAACATAATAATGAAAATATTATATGGTTTCTCTTTTATTGCGCGAACATTGGTAATCATGTCCTATCGTTAGGACTAAACTACCGTTGAGATGAAACTGCTTTTTTCAAAATTTAGATACTTTTTTGCGTGTACAAGTCGGGCGATACTTTTTCAATAGTCAAACTTTGTTGATTTTTTTTTCTGATTTTTTCACAAAAGTTGCATGGTTTGGTGAATCAGTCGAACACGGAGGTTAAGACTTCAAACTTGAGGTCCCACAAAAAGTTTGCAGCGTCCCTAGTCTTAATGGACTGCGAAGAACGACGACCGAAAAACAAGAGCAAAAAATGAGCTATGTCTGTCTTAGACTGCGGTCACACTTTGCTAATGCATCCTACGAAAGACAGTTTGCAGACAGTGTCTCAGGCTCTTCCTTGTATAAGGGTCCTGTCAGACACGTCGTACAAGAACCGTCTGCGTACATGTTTGAAACACACGGATGTACGAAGCAAACACGCTTGGAACACGATTGAGAATTGCGCGCAGATAACTTTATCGTCACGCCTGCAACGAACACCGTCTGCTTTGTACGACGTATGAGCAGAGTGACTACGGCTTCAAGTTTACACTCGCAACGCAACACGTATACTCATGCCTGCTCTTATGAACGTCGCTGTTCTTGTCACTCGTTTTCCACTGGTAGCATAATAAAATTCACGGACCTTAAAGGGACGGGACGGTGTTTGAGGAGAATAACATGGAGGACGAAAACAGGACGACACGTTTCTCTATGTTATTCTTCTCAAACACCGTAACTTAATCAGCACGCTCCAGTTCCAAGAGAGTACTTAAAGTGACGTTGAATTTTAAGAGGAATATTCTCCTTAATGGAGATTAGACCTTTTCCGGAAATATGTGGGGCCCACAGCGTCTGCTTTACGCATTGCGACGTTCGTATGTATACGGCACGTGAAATTATCTAACAAGCGAAGACGAATTTGACGTCGGTTTAATCGTTAGGTGATTTCGGAACGCAGGGGAGACATAAAGAAAACAAAACAGAGTATCTGACGGTCTTCTTTTCGTTTCGCTTTATTTGTGTGTGTGCTCAGAGCTTCTAAGGATAAGAAAGAACGAATTGTGCCGCTATCAGGATGCACGAAGCGCTCGAGCCGGCACGAGCGTACATCCGAACAGCCTCAGAATAGAGAGTTTTAGTAGATCGTTCCGATGACTCCGATAACGATACCCGATACTCCGCCACCGCCTCCCTTGCGCATGCATAGTGTCGTTATCGGGGCTATCGGAGGTATCGGAACGATCTGCTAAAACTCTCTAATATCCCTTGTTGCAAGGTCGCCTGAGATTTTCCGGAAAGGTATATTTGTATTCTTACGGAAGCGAATTCAAATTTTACGAGCGTTCGTCGCGCGTACTGGCTTAACACACTGGAAGCTAGGAGAGTAGGCCCAGTCGGTCAGCCGGAAAACTCGCGCCGCGAACCAACTGCGAACCAACTGCGCGTCCTGACGACACGTTCCGAGTCGCCCCACACGATGCGCCCTCGTCTGAGTGTGTGCGTGCTCAGTGTGGACGCAACAAAAGAACAGGAAAAACGACGAAGCCACTTCTGGAAAGCACGTGGAAGCCCGAGCCAGGAAGACGGATACTGAACTGGAGCCACCGTACTGCAGCGTCGGAAACGTTTCTCGTAAAACATTTGACCGTTTCATTCGTAAATTGAGATACATCTGCAAATGTCTTACAGCGGTAGCTGTTGGCGCCCCTTTCGGGCGAAACACGGCGGGATCCGTACGCAAAAAACTACGTCATCGGGAGGAGAGAGTGATAAAGCGGGCCGCCAGCGGCGCCAGGCTTTCACTCTCCCAATCGCCGTTAACCCCCTCGCGTTGCCCTCGTACAACCAGGTCATCTACGGCAAGACGCCCTATTGGGCTACTGCTCCCCCTCCCTCCTCCCCCTCCACTCATAGAAAAAAAAACAAAAAAAAAACCTCTCAGAATTATTTTTTCAGGGTTCTCGGAGTTTCCAGCCCATCAATACAACGCTCGATCGCTCGATCAGTTCTCCCAACAGCCGACGTGGCCACAATGGGCAAAATCGGCTCTTTATTGCAAGAAGCGGGAACGACAAGTGCGCCGTGCCCTGAGCCATTACCCCTTATGATAATCAAGGCCAGCCGAACGACTTCTTTTTAATGTGGAACGTCATCACAGTCGGATGGCGCCAACTCGGCGATTGGACCCGAGTCCGATGCCGAGCGTCCTGCTAAATTTAGCGGGAAAATGACGTCACGACTTGACGCCATGTGACCTCAACGCCGATTCAGTTTCCCCGCTAAATTTAGCGGGAAATTACATCACACGGGTTGATGGCACGTGACTTACTACAATTCAGTTTACCCGCTAAACTTTGCCGGAAAATTGGCACGTGAGCTGTCGCGGTCAGACTTGTGAAGTAATATCTGTTATTTTTTAAAGTTATTTCGTATTTGCCAGGTTACTTTTTACGGCAGTAATTCGTAATGTAGTTTCGTTACAAATACTGATAACGGACTACTTTAATCACTCGCTACTTTTTTTTTAATATGAACATAATACAGAAATTGGAGCAATATGAGCAGGCAATTCAGCAGCACAAATATAGCAACTTCAACAGAACAGAAAACATCGGGAAGCGAACAATAACCAAAAAGAAAACACGATATTTTTTGTATAATTGGTCAATACAATTACTAGAAAAACGTGCAAGGCATATACAAATGTGTGGAAAACAAAGATCAAGAAGACAATGTTGAGTAGGCGTTGCCTTCTTGCTCTCCTAGCAGAGGTAGACGCTGCTACTGAGCATGCGCACCGCTAGCTTTGTCTGCGGAATTCAAGGACTCCGTTTCCAAGTAGCCGCTCAAGCTAGCGCCGGATTCGCGGGTGTGGTTGCAGCTTTCGCAGCTGCCTTGTCAGACTTAGCAAGTACGTTGCTTGTTCGGACGAAATACACTTTATTTTTACAAGGACGACCATAATGCGGGCGTATGAGAAGTGGAAAGTGGCGTTGCAGAACATTTTTGAAAACCTCAAAATTGTTCCTATTGTTTCCTTGGTAAGCGTACGGGAAAAGTAACGTAAGAGTAATTTGTAACGTAACGAGTAAAGCAACCCCTTACTTTTCGGCGAAAGTAATTTGTAACGGTAATCCATTCGATTTGAGGTTCGGTAATTTGTAATATTGCAATCCATTACATTTTTCAAGTCACGAGCACAAGTCTGGTCGCGGCTCCTTAATTGACTCCGTAAGTGTGACGTCATGGGTCCAAACAAACCGTTGCTAGGGTCGTTGTTATGGACGAATACATGTGGCTCGGTTTCGCTACGAAAACCCGACCATTCAAAAATCAGGAGTAGGATTTAAACTTCTAAAAATCACAGATATAGAAAGCTTGAATGTCATATATGTTTCGACAGAAGTGTGCCGGTAATCGCTCGTTTCTGAAATATTTACGACTGCAACTTCCGGTCCTCAAGATGCCTGCAGCAGACGACGAATGCAAGAAGTATGCCGTCTGCCGCACGCCGGCCGGCCAAGTGGGGCCGTCGTTTGCATCGTGTGAATAAAGACGATATTCTGACATCGCATTTGTTTGAAATATAATGAGTTTCAGACACTCTTAAGATTTCATAGTGGGGTGCGATGCAAAATATGGTTAATCGAAAGTCCGGGTGTCGATCGAGATGATAGTCTGCTAAAAGATCGCATTGCACCCGCGAGAAAAGCACTTCAGGCGAACGGTTGAGATCCCGAATTTTGTTTGCGGACTCGCACTATGCGAGGGTGCTTCGTATACCTGGTTGTAACCATCGCGTGGAGAGAGATTCTTGCAGTTTCTTCAGATTTCCGCAAGACCCCAAAGCGCGAAGGAACTGGATAAAAAACATAAGGTGAGTCTATTACAGACTGTACTCGCATCGCGGGTTCGATGAAGATCTTCACCAAAAGAGCACATCCACGAAATTTGATGTATACCAAGGGGAAAAAAAAAGCAAAATACTGCGAAATCGCGATAGACATGCAATTCTTTAATAACCTGACAACCACAATAATAAAATAATAATAACAAACGACTTACCTCGACGGCGTACGATTTGTTTCTCATGGTGCCTGCACTACGCCGGTAATGCACTTCAGGTCGTCGTCGTAACTGATCTGCGTGACGTGGTTTGATTTTACTGCATTTTCACCCCTCGTAACTAAGCTGGGTTGTTTACAGGAAGAAAAAAACGCACATTGCGGAGGCCTTTACGGCCGCGGCATTCCACTTGTTTTCGTCGCTTGTTTACCGACGCATTTCAATGAAGACGCCCGCTGCAACAGAGGCTAGCAAATCTATCGTGTCGTCTGCTACCAAAGCAAAGCGGAGTGTAAGACTTCAGAAATGGCTTTCATCGTTGCAATATGACACTGAGACGACAAGAACATCTTCATAATTAGATATCAAGAAGTTAGGTTGCTTACAAAAAATTATTTACTTACTTGTAAGCAAAAATGTAGCCTCATGTGGAGTCTCCATGCATTAGTCCATAGCAACGCCCCTAGCAACGGTTTGTTTGGACCCAAACGCCATGTTGTGACGTCATCACTTACGGGGTCAATTTATGCCAGCAGCTAATCGCTCACCTAGACAGGAACATGGTTGGTTCTGCCGTAATTCTGACTTGAAGCTATCCTTTCTTTTCTTCTTTTTGACGCTCACGAGAAAACTGAGACCCTTTTGACGTTTCTGACAAGGTGTCCGCCGACTCCTCGGTTTTCGTCTCTGCAACCGCGCACCAATCGAAAAGAAAGTCCACTCCAAGCTATACGCCGCCCGTAGAGGAGCGTAAGACCGGCGACCACACGACGCCCTCCAACGCAGACCGTCGGGTGCCCGAAGACGTTGCCGCTCATAAGCCCAGCTCGTAAACGCCCGGCGGCCGTAAACACCGGCAGAAAGGGGAACACTGGGCGGCTGCGGCGGTCGAAATGACGCCATTTGCAGAGGCCCTCGAGCGTGGCCGTACGAAAACAGTCCAAATTACGGGGCGTTGGGGCGAAAGGCGACTACACGCTTCTGCGGCGGTGAAAGTGGCCAGAGAAACGATAGACTCCGGAAGATGATTCTTGCTCACTCGCGTGACTGCGGCCTCTCTCCGTTTGCCGCCCGCCGGTCGGCGAGCTATAGTCGCCTGCACCCGGGCATCGTTTTTCGTTCATTTTTACGCATCTTTATGCGCAAGAAACAGAGGAGAGGAGGAGGCGAGAGAGCGCGGTGACGTCAGAACGCGGAGCTCTGATTGGAAGGAATAGGGGTAGACCTGAAGCCAGCTGCCTCTGTCTCCGCTACACTCGTTCAAAACGTTAGAACGCAGAGCGCCGGCATTCGCATTCGAACGCGTTCGACGAGTGCCGTGGAGACAAAGGCAGCTGGCTTCAGGTCTACCCACTAATCCTTCCATCAGAGCTCCGCGTTCTGACGTCACCGCGTTCTCTCGCCTCCCCTCTCCCTCATCTTCTCGGCGCATAAGGAGTGTTCTCTGGTGGCCGCCGCTGAGTCCGGGGTTGCTGACTGCGCGCTAGGCCGGCTTCCACAGTTCTTTTGCAACGTGCATTACGCATCATCGAAACTGTCGGCCTTAGCGGCCTATAAACATATCAGCTAATTCTGAGCATGCGCTCTGAACAGCGCACTCAAATATGGCGTCTACTAAATACATGTGGGTAGCAAGTGTACAGATGCTTTCAGCGGGCCTAAAATTTGCGTCGTCCTTGGTGAACTTCCAATGTCTCAGCGAGCTAACGAGCCACTGGAACTGGTACTAATAAAGACGCTCTCGCTGCGGTGACGACATATAATTGTACTGCGTGTTTGTTTATACGGCCGGAAGTTAAGCGCCGTTCACAAATATGCAACCGAGTACGACCGAGAGAAACAAGGCAGGCTTTTAAGCCTCTTACGACGCCTTAGGACCAGCTCCGCAGCAGCGCATCCGGTCCTAAGACGTTGCAAGAGGCTTAGAACCGGCCTTGTCTCTCTCGGTCGTACTCGGTCGCGAGAGTGTGAACGGGCACTTAGTTAGCTTCAGTGGGCGTCTGGTGTCTCAGCTGTAGATGGGAAATTTAGCCAGTGCAGTATCACTGCTAGCCTGGGGTCTTTAACGTGCATCCCACAGTAGCGTTGCACGACCGCACGCCGGTACGATTCCGATCCAGATCTAAACTGTGAGCACCCTTAGAAAAATATCAGTGACTTTCAATCTAGTTTCTAATGTATATCTTATATAATACACTAGAAACTCAACTGAAACTCATTGCTATTTTTTGTAAGGGCGGTAGGGAGTCGAAATTAGTATTCCACGGGTTGTGGAGGGCAAGGTGGTGCTCCCCGTGTTCTTAGCCGTTTTGCGCTTGCACACTCACTACGGTCATTGCATTCGGACATAAACTGCCTAGAAGGGTGTATAGGTCCAGGTGAAGTCCCATCTGTGCGTAAAATTAAGCTTCGTTAAATGGGCGATGCTACTGGATAACCGTCGGCATCGACAGATTTTTATTTTTTAGCAACTTTGCTTCTTGCGATGCGTACAAACGTTTACTGTGTGACACATTGCCGGCTTGTAAACGAAGACAGCATATTTAAAGTTTCGTAATTCGCTATAAATAAAACTCAATTTGTCTCGCTTGACCGTATAGATAGTTGTCGTTCGTACAGAATAATGATCTTCCACATCATTTATCAGATGAGTTTGAATTCCCCATGGGTGCGCTGCATTTTCTACTTTGAGAGAATAACTATACTTCATCATTTTAACGGAAATCGTAGACCATCACACTGTTTGTGATAACAACGTACAAACCCTCTATACTCGCATTGATTCTACTGTCCGTTTCCGAACACTTCGCAGTGAAGACCAACCAGACTCGTTCTATCCTTCGTTCTATCTGAAAGGAAAACTGAAGCGGTTCTGTATTTGAAGAAAAACAGCTAAATCTTCTTCATTTGGCTTCCAGGATCACGAAAATAGAGACTATTTCTCAGTTGTTTTTGCACGGAGGCTGCAGAAATTAATTTTCCAAGTACCGCTGTAGCCCCTCCTTCCCGGGGCGTGTCGTCATACTACGCGTTTTCGGAATCTCTACTCTCGCGCATCTTCCGGGCCTGTAAAAGCTATGCACGCGCACTTTTGCTATTTTCGAAAAGGTCGTCAATGCGGGGGAATATACCTGTCAAGCTTGCAAGTGCACGCTGTGGTCACACGAGCGACACGCTCTTGGCGCCCCAAATGTCCTAGTATGACGTTACGACTGGTCGGAGGTTTTTCGTGTTTTCTCGCGTTTATTTACATCTTCGGACAAAACGGAAGTGATATTTAGATTCACGGGATCAAAATACGTCAGAATTCACCTCTAACTCGTTTTTCTCAAGAAGTGTTTCAGCTTCTCTTTATATCCAGACGCAGTGGACGTTACGAGCTGATGGAAACAATTATACATTGTTAAAAACACACTGCATATGGTGTTCGTCATGTCTTCTATTATCTCCGAACCAATAACGTATAGGGAATGCTTAATGACTCGCGCTTTCGACACCGTTTGATTGGTCCCATCAGCTCGTAGCGCCGGCTGCGTGTGGACGTAAGGTCAAACGAAGTCTAGCCTTATTATCGCGCAGACTACCGAGCAATTAAGAAAATTACTTTTCTTTATCCTCTCGCAAAAGGCTCATGGCAGTGTTCATTCTTGTCGAGTCAAAGCGAGCCTCACTCCAGCAGGCCAATTTGGAAAGACGGTCGGAACGCGATGAGAAAGTAAGCAACGTTATCCCAGGTCCCGAAACTGAAGCGTGGATTCGTGGCGTCCAGGCGAGAGGAAGAGATCGAAAGATCGGGCCCATCAAACTCCCAAGGCGGCGTGTTCTCCGTTAACGAGAGCAAGCCCAATTACCGCCCAAATGGAATCGGGAGGGAAAAACAACGCTCCCAACGCGCCCCAACGTCGGATGACTCGGGTGTGCCTCGACGCTCCAAGTCTCTCCGATACTGCACGCTGGAGTGCATGCGGTAACCCGGTACGGGAACGGCGTTACCGCTAACGCGTTACCTTATTCGGTAACGTGCTCACGTACTCGTTAGCATCTCTTTACTCAAAAAGCAACAAAAAGATTACACATAATGTTTTCTTTTCTGTTTCTTGACACCAAATTAGTCTAACTCTTGCGTTTTTTGCATCTTCGCATTTTTTCTTGTGAGCATTCAGGTGGAACAGTAAACAAAATCTAAGGTTATTATGTTAAATTTATGCACGGGCATAATGTTTCTTGAAACAACCCCCCCCCCCCCGCCCTCAAAAAAATTCTCGGATACACCAAGGCGCTGATTACAAGCAATTCCATTACAGTTACAACCAGTGTTACCGAGGAAAAAAGTAACGAAATACGTCACTCGTTACTTGTAAATAAAAGGAACGCGTTACCGTCTTACGTTACTTCAAAATAAAAGGAATGCGTTACCGGTACCGGTACCGATAAAAAGTAACGAACGTTACTTCTGCGTTACTTTTACATTATGAAATAACACGTTTTACTGTTTTGACGTTATAGGTGTGCATAGCGCTATATTTCAAGAAACATTATGTCTATGCAGAAACTGAACATATATGTTCAGTTTCTGCATAGACATAATATAAAGTAATTATAATTACTGTATATTTTTTACGGTTCCACCTAAATACTCACAACGAAAAACGCAAAGAGCAACGCAAAATCTCAAAAATTCACATGGCTTGCCACCTATAAGAACACGAAACAAATGGAAGTGTAGCTTTTTTTAAGTTTTGGAAAGGAAAAGTAACGGCTAACGTAACTCGGTTACCCGTTACTCGAAATAAGTAACGTAAGTACGTTACCCGTTACTATTTTTAAAAAGTAACGAGTACGTTACACGTTACCGAAAAAAAGTAACGCGTTACCTCCACCACTGGAACTTACAACCGAAGCCCCTGGATACATTCTCTCACAAGTAACAACACGCACGACGAAGTACGTTTTGAAGTAATAAATTGACATTTTATTTCATTCTGCGGCTATATGAGCCGCCTTCGCTTCCCAAGAACTTAATCGCCAAAGCAGTCGAGCGCTTCAAAGTAGGTCGCCACCTCTCATTCCTTATTCAGGTACCCACTTCGCCATCTGGCATTACAGTAAAGAAAGAATTAAAAAAAAACATGATCAAATTTTTACGACGTGTCCAATGCTCCCTTTTATCTGGGAGCAATTAGTTATACCACTACGTTTGGAAATGTAATGGTTCTGCGTCATTGAAAGAAAACATGAGACTGGGACAAATAAAAAAAGCGGATAGTTTAATCTGAGAAAAAAGTTTGAGAACAGAGCCTACACTTCGCATAAGCCTTATTAACTGAAGGCAGACTTGTACCGTACGCATTACAAGTAATCAAATTACTAGTAATCGATTACTTTTTTGAGTAATTTTGTAATCAGTTGATTACTTCTATTAGGCAGTAATCACAAGAGTAATCTGATTACTTTTTGAAGTAATAAAAATTACTTCTAACCGTTACTATTTTTTCACATGGCCCAACCGAACCCCCCCCACTCTTTTTTTTTCTAAGTGACAAAAATAAAATTTGCTTCTTTTTCGAACAGAAAAAAAAAATTTTTTGCCGATCTGTAGGAAACGAGGTCAACCCCTTTGTATGTATAGTTTCTGTAAAATGTCCGATTTTGTTTTCGTGCTGGGACTGGGTTTGGGAAGCCCCAGGAAAGCCCCAGTGCGTGACAAAGGCCATTCAGGGCGAAGTTTGAGGGAGCAGAATGTAGCTTTGTAAGTCCTTCGTCAAAAACTAGCCCGTTCAAAAAAAAAAAAATATCCTGCTTACGCTATTTGCAGCTTATAGGAGCACCAGAACCGAAGAATGTCTAATGCGGATGCAAAATATAACAAAGCCAGTTCAAATACACGTCAAGATCCCGTATTTCCCCTACGTGGTCTTTGTGACAACCAAGGTTTCGAGGTTGTAAGTAGTTCATTGTTATGAGCGCTAAAGATGTAAGTCTTCACACAATAAAGTAATCGGAAAAGTAACGGTTACTTCTTAAAGTAATGTCCAATTACTTATGTAGTCGAGTAATCAAGTAATCTAATCGAATACTTTTTAGCCAAGAGTAATAGTAATTGTAATCAATTACTTTTTTTAGTAACGCGTACAAGACTGACGGAAGGTCGCCGTCTCCTTGAGGTGTATCCAAAATTTCCCAGTGATAGGGATGTTGGGAACCTGCTGAGCTTAGAGGACCATCGGGTTCGATTTGATCGAACCTTTAACACTAAGTTCGTCAAAAGGTCGACTAAAGTTTTACGGAAAAAGAATGAGGAGGAATGGCCTCTTTATCGGGCACACTAGTTTATATCAACAAACTAACTATATCTTTAAAAGTTAGCAAGTTTTTTTTTCTTGTGCGTAAGCATTGTGTAATTACTCTAAAATATAAAACAAACGGACACGCATCAGTATTAATAAATTTTGTTATGATTACATCTTTAGCCATCTAATAGGCGTCTCCGCTATGGGCGACGAAAAAAATAATAAAACGTTTCAACCTGTGTACAATAAAAAGCAAAAAGAAATAGAGGGGAGGCAAAACGAGAATGTGAGACGGTGGCGCTTATATCCTAAATTTCTTCTATCGGCATGGCGACGGCAAACCAATGTTTCCCGTCGCCAAACTCAAAGAAATCTGGACCGTCTACTTTCCCGCAAAGCACTCGAAAGAGCCAAATCGCCACAATCAGCGGAGGGAGCTCGGCCGATGGCGAGGCTGAACACATATTGCGACGCTGAAATTAAAAGCATAAGCCTTCGCATCACTTATCAGCCGGGGCGAAAAATGCCGAGTCACTGAGCTGTGGACGCATGCACAGCGTCTCATATAGCTGCACAGCATATCAACAGCGCATGCTCCGAAGATGTTCCACAGCCCAGCAGACAAAGATGGCAGCGCCCAGAAGGCGATTATCGCAAAGGTCTATAGGCGCTCCAGACTCCTGAAGTTGCGATCGCACCGCGCCTACATCACGCAAAAGACAGTGTGGGGACACCGTCCGAGGCGTTCCTCGTATGACGGTGCTGTCAGACTGGTAATACAAACACCGTCCGCAGACGTTTTGGAAGCATATACGTCTGTATGAACCAGACAAGCTTCCAACATGGCTGAGGTGTCTCCGTAGATAATTTTGTCCTCTACAGCCAAGCAGTGCGTCTGCAGCTTTAAAGCCGGGGTCACATCGTATAAAAGACAGTCTGCACACAGATTCGAATCACCGCGAGATCCGGCCTTCGAGTGCCGCGTGGCAATGAGTTCGAGGAGAAAACTTTGCACGCGGCATTCGAACCGCGAACAGCGCGCTGACGCGTGTTCGCGGTCTGTCTTTTTTTTTTGTATGATGTATTGGAGCAGCCTGACCCCGGCTTCACAGAGCATGCTCAGATTCCCCACTACCGAGGTTATCAAAGACGGTGATAAAAATAATAATAAAAAGAAACAAGAAAACTCGCTACGCCAACGCGACTTCCCCAAAACAAAAATTTCGTAAAGACGTCGTTCTTGACACAAGTTCGCACGGTGCTCGCTGGAGCGAGAGGAGAAGCGTATACCCCAAACGCTATTCCTGACATCAAAGCGCCCCGGAAAAAAAAAGAAAAAAATAACTTTAGTTTTGCGTAGCTTTTTTTGTTGTTGTACCTATACGCTTCCTTCGCCATCGCGCACACGAAGAAGGGCGGGCACATGGAGGCTCGCTAAGTAACGAACTTGTTGTCGGCGGGTTCACAAAGACGCCCCCATCCAACGTCTTTGTGAACTCGAGCGTGCAGTGTGTAGCTCCGTCAGGACGACGGAGCTGAGCTGACTGAAGGATGAGGGAAAAATGAGAACGCGAAGAGCTGGAGGCCCGTATACGCCATCTTGAAAGGAGACCTGATTACACCAAGGCTCGTCCGAACGTGCCGCCGCCATATCAGAGACCTCCTGAAGGGAGCTACAACTCCTCAAGTTGTGCAGTCACGTGACCCGCGTCCTTCTTTAACCATAATTTTAAGCCTTATGGTATAGGGACGATCGCGTGAGCCTTCCGTAGTATGCGATCGCTTATTTGCCGGATTTGAAAGGGTGGACATGATTTCGAGCACACCAAAGCAATTCTGGAGGGAGTCGGTGAATAACGTATTGTTTAGAGACACCAAAATGTTTTCTCGTTTTTTTAACGACATTATTTGCACGAAGCCGGTCGCCTTATTGACATTGGCAAGCACGTAAAACCGCAGTCGTAGACAGCTCAAAAGACGCAGTGTCTGGCTTCTTACGTTTCCTCTTCTCGCTCCGTGAGTATTCCTGGGCGTTGTTATCAGCTACTGCTACAGCCTGCTTGGGTCCTTTGCTAGTCGATTATACTACAGCGTGGGCGAAATGGATTGAACGCACTTTAAGCGGACCGCATAAATCGGTTTCTTAACTTATCGCGCTAGGATTTATTACAGGGGTGCTAGAAGCTGGTGCATTCATTAATTGAGAGCGTGAACGCATAAAATATCCGGTGTCAAAAAAAATAAAATAAAAACTGGTTTTGTGTGTGGAAAGATTACCGCTAAGCCTTTTATCTCGAAATCACCGGAAAATCGTTCTGGGCTATTCTGGCGTTTACTAGGACTGAAAAATCTGTGAAATGGAAAGAAAATAGAATGGGTTTACCTATTCTTCATTTCATTTAGCCCAAATAAGCGCCACAGTAACACATATTGTTTTTATTTTTTTAGAGCACATGCAAAGAATAGGGAAAACAGTTTTTTTTTTCTTGATTTATTCAGGTGAGTCAATCTTTCCACAATTTTAGCGAAAGCTTCCACTAATTTCAGGCGCCTCTGTAGTAAATCCCAGCGCGATAAGTTAAGAAACCGATTTATGCGGTCAGTTTAAAGTGTGTTCAATCCATTTCGCCCACGCTGTAATTAGGGTCCTTCGTTTTCAGGTAAACCCCGATATTTTCCGATATTTACACCCCAAACACGTTTCTCGAAAATCAGGCTAAAACCCGAGTTTTCCCCCGAATTCGGAAATTGGATTCCATCATTTTCCAAAAACCTCTGCTCCGAAATTGTTTTCTAGAAAACAAGATGTTAGTTTTAGTAACTTGTGCGCTAGCTCCAGATCTTGTTAACAAACCTATAGCTTCCGCTGGCTTCAGTGAACTGCAGCGACATAGAATAAGCCCCAAAATATCGCTTTTATGTCTATGGGGAAGTATATTTTGCCCTTTTCTTTCCGTCTCAACACGCTAAAGAAGAAAAAAAAAAGGAAGAAAAGAAAACACCGAGAAACTACTTTGAACTTTGTTTCGAAAGAAACTGGAGATATTTTGTTTCGCTCGAAATGACGTGACATTGCTGTGCATTGCAAATGTATGCGTAAGCTCTTAATTAAGACATGTCCAAAGACCGGACAGGGGGATTAGAGGTGAAAACAAAGACGCCGCGCATGCTAAAGATTTATGTAAGCAAGCTAAGAAAAACAAAAAAAACAAGTCAGCTTTTATACCACGTTCCAATGTTATATCTTGTGTACTTTAATTAATTGATTTTGTAAAAACAAAAACAAAATATGTTCCAAACATAAAAACTGATCAGCGCTCTTTATTGTTTTTTTTTCTACTTATATATTTCTAAGTATAACTTAAAAGAACCCGAGTTCTAGAGAATGTTCTTGGAAAGCCAGGCTTACCCCCAATTACCAGCTTGGAGCAAAACCCGGTATACTTTACCACCCGATTTTAAAATAAAATAAAACCCGAAAACGAAGGACGCAAATTATAATCAGTGGCGGATTAGAAAACGCTCCTAGGTTTACCCCCAATCAGCAGCTTGGAACAAAACGAGGTATATTTTACCCCCGGATTTAAAATTAAAATAAAATAAAACCCGAAAACGAAGGACCCTAATTATAATCAGTACCAGATTAAAAACGCTCTTTGCTTCGTGAATACTTCTTCAACGTTCTTTTCGGCTCATGCCGTAATCTCTTCGGCCGAGAGCGATAACAGGATTCTTGGGACTCACCCGGCCCCGAAGTTTAACTTGTCAATGACCATACATTGTCAGCCAAACCAGAATATGGCCTGCACTCTTAATAAGCATCCATCAATTCCCGTACACAGGCAACATCGCGGATAAATTTGGAGCGATGCTTTTAGAGCTATCCAAAACTACCGATAAAGCACCTTATCAGGAAGATATACCAAACCAGTTGCAGCGTATAGGCGTACCGCTTCTCCCCGGTGTGACCTGGAATGGCTCCCTGGGTAAACAATTTCTAGAAATCAGCACCCGTCCATTTTCATTCCGGATCCAATGCTACGATTACGGATTTCAATGAATCATCGTAGACAGAATATTCCTCGAAAGTCACAAACTCGGTTCGGAGTCACTTAAAAAAAAAGCGCAGTGAAGTGAAGCGACTGTAAGCCCCAATACTCGTACGCGCACTTTCTAGAATGCCAAATTATTGCACCAGTGTTTTCTTTTGTTTTTGTTTTTTTCTTTCGTGGCACACACTTCTCCCTTGCCGGAAGCGCAAGAGCGAATCCAGAAAAAGCGTGGCCCCGGGGAGCGAATGATGGAAGGCCACTTCACCGCAGGGCCCGACTTTGCACCGGGGAGAAAACAAGCGGCAAACAAAAGAGAGTGCCGAACGCCGGGCATCGTGTTTGTCGGAACGCGAAGTCGTCGTCGATAGACGACGCCCGTGATCCATCACCGCTAAAATCACTGCCCCAGTCAACGCCTCGGCACAGAAATCGAAGGTACTGCTAGGAGGCTCACACTCCCACGCCAAGAAGATAACTTCTCCCAGCTGCGACCTTTCTACGAAAGCAAACCGATCGCGAACACAGGAGTCAACAGCTCACGGTTTTCGGAATGCGTAGGCGTTTCTGTCGCGAGCCTTTATTTATTTACTTGAACATCTCGAAGACAAGTTTCCTGGTATTACACAGGGGAAGATTTATATACAATTAAATCATTCCGAAACACATCGGAAAAAGAAAAGATAAAACTAAGGATAAAGCACCGCAAAGACCTGCAGTAGCCTCCCCTACACTCATTAAAGCGCGAGACACATGCGCGTCCAAACTCGTCCGATCCTGGCGTGCGAACCGCCGGAACGGACGTCCGAGGGCGAGGGTTTTCGTCGCAGCGGAGCGTCGGACGGGGCCTCCGTCCGGCGCCGGCGGGCGTCCAACTTGCTAGATATCGCCGCACGGCTGTGCGATTTTCGGAGGGCCGCAGCCAATCAGCACGGATGGCGCGAAGGTCATGTTGTCACGTGGCTTTCTGGACCGATCGGGCGAGGAGGCGCTTCGTGGTTCGGGCAGTTCGGGGAAGCGGATATCCCCCCGTCGCCTACACGCACACGTGGCGGTGCGCGGTGAAGGAGACTGGAGGAGTTATAGTAGACCGTGCTCTCCGCGTAGCCCTCCGCCAGCCCTCCGCTACGAAGAAATCGCCACCGCGCCTGCGCGCCGATGGCCTTGGCTGTAGAGTTCCGGGTAGCGGAGGGGCTTAGCGGAGCGGGAAACGCGGTCTACTATAACTCGCTATTGACGCGATCGAGCTTTCTCGCGCGCAAAAAAGCTGCTGATCTCGCGCGCCATAGCAGCCGGCCTTCGGGGACCGATCGAGGACGTCGAAACCCGAATGTACCCATTTCACCTTACGATGGAGAGCAGCGGACGCTACGAGCCATTCCAATGCCGTGTGAGTGTCACGTCAACTTCTGGGAGAGACGCAGCAATGCGCGGTGTGCGTAGTCACGTGATTTGCACGCAGTGCTCGCTTCGCTGGGATGGCTCCCGGCGGTCCGCTGCGGTCCATCGCAATTAAGTGATGCTGAGCAGAAAAGTAACCTCACGGAAAATCTCTACACACGCACACTTTAATAGAATGTAATAAAATATTATGTTTGTTTGAAAGTCAGAAAAACCAAGAAGGGCGAGGTAGTATTTTAGTTTTCTAAGCTAGGTGGCCGAGCTACCGCCCGTTATAAATATATCCATTAGCATTTATCCATCCATTCGGTAGAGGGATACCCAAAATCGGCGGAGCCGAACGGAGCGACGCAACGACGCGTCGGAAGCCATGTGTCGCGAACCGTCCTGTGCCAACACCACCTAGACAGAAGGCTCGCATGGTCTCCTCCCTCTATGAAACGTCATCACAGTCGGATCGCCCTAACTCGGCTATTGGGACCGAGTCCGACCTTCGACGCGCTGATTGGACACGAGTCCCAGCCGAACACCGGCACAGCACTCGGGGACATCTCAAGCTCCGGATCGATCCGACTGCGATGACGCGTGCGGAGGCCTTCTGTCTAGGTGGTGTTGCCTGTGCGCGATTCGGAGCAGCCATCTTCCCGACAGTTCGCACGCCCGGACCGGACGGTTTTGACGCGCATGTTTTCGCGCTTAAAGCCTGGCAGTTCGACGACGGAGCCATATAGAGTGCCCGGACGCAGATTTGGAGCTGGAGGATCTGGTAGCACAGAGCATTTCTCGGGGAGCCTGTAGTCAGCGCGCAGCTTTTGCAGCGGCGAGGACCCTAAACATGGTTTTCAAAACCCTACGAGAAAAGAAGCGCTAGCCCGAGGAACGCGAGGACCACGAACGGACATTCCATCGCTCGGGACAAGTGTGTTTAGGGGTCTCGCCACAGCGGGGCGCCCGTTACGTGTCTCTCCTCTCCCTCCCCCCCTCCCCCCCCTCCCCCCTCCCCCCCCCCCCCCCCCAATCCGTTGCCTGCCGCTCTACCTTTTCACTTTCGGCGGCCGCGTCTCGTGGCAATCTGCCAGGCTTTGTCAGTATAGAGGACGCTGGCATACAATAGAGTGAATAGACCCATTTCAAAAGTGCGCGTCATCTCGTAACTGCTGTGGCAATTACCTGTCTTCGACATTGTTTGGAAGCCTACTCCGAGTCTCTGAGCCTGTATTGGACACGAGATCTGCACCAGCATCCCGGCGAGGATTGGGATCAAACACATGCTTCGAAGCGTAAGCAATGACGACTCGTCAATGTTGCTTGATGGGGTTTTGGAAAAGGGTATATTGAGACAATGAGATTATTGAGCAGCTCGTAATTGGACCTTTTTCACCTTGGCACTAGACGCAGGCTTGCACGAACTAAAAATCGAGAGAAGGGACCTACCCTGCGCTACCAATCGAGCCGTGATGGAGCTACTGCCACACAGTTTCTTCGCTTCTCTGCAGCAGCGGGCGCTTTGCCCAACGCGCCGTCTCGGAAGGGCATCCGTGGCGTCCGCTTAAACGTCGTGTTATTCTTTCCGTCCGCTTTCTTGTTTGTGACACAATCTACAGCATCCTGCAGATACGTATTTCTACACACGCTGTCTACGGCGTTGATCCACGAGCTTCCTTCGAATTTTCGACCGTCGGTTTCAACTTCCGGCCTGCTTGGCATCGGGCACTCGCGCGTGCGCAGAGACGGCTTCTCGGAAAGGTCCATTGCAAGCCTCATTTCTACGATAAATCGAGGCACTGAGCGTGTCTCGAAATTTAGCGGAGTTAGTTTCTGTAACATTGCTCATTTGGTAACGCGTTCCATTTCGTAGCTGCAAGCGGTATACTGCGGAATTTGCGAGAAAAACGAGGAGGAGGCACGAAAGAATTTGATTTTGAACGCATTTCAACTCTGGCGGAAACTCGCCGGGGGGAACAAGTACTCGAACGCTTCGCGGTGTCAGTCAGCGGACGTGTTGTTTGCGTGCGTTTTCCTCGCGTCTTCTAAGGGCTCGACTCCACGGGAGAGAATACGCTGCCTAAAACGCGACGAATTGCGCCTGGTGGCGTTTTCTCTACGCAAAACGGCAAAACACAACGCACGCCAAAAAGAAAAAAAAAGGACGAACGTGATTTTGGACGAAGTTCGTTGGTTGTTCGCCAAGTGTGTTCGCTCCATGAAGTTCATGCAGCCCTCGTCGTTCCTATTGGCTAATGAACCAATCTGATTGGTTGCCGAGCGACGATACTCGAGCACCACAGTGGAAAAAGAGAAAGGCGCCTGAACAAGGCCAGTCAAAAGATTGCTCAGGTGTCGCGTGATCTACCCGGCAGGGTGCACTGCAGGTCTCAGGAGCTGTTCGCGGTAAAAAACGCAGTCAAACGCCTCGCAATAAAAGCACACAGAAAAGACGCAGGATCCCAACACACACAAACCGATTGTCGCGAACGCATTCGTCAACGCGACGGTTTTGCATCGACGCGCGCGTCTTCATCGCTAGCGTGAACGGCCCTTATGACTATTTGCTGAATCGCGTTTGCCCGCTCCGGGAATGCGACCACGGTCGGCCCTCTTTTTGGTAGAGTTATTTAATCTCTATAGCCACGCCACAGTATAGTATGGTGCGCAATCTACCGCCCGTTAAATAGGGTACACGTTTTCCACCCACAGCTGAAGGGTCGCGGGGCTACTTCGTGGAAACCTTGGGAACAATTAAATATTTTCACTGAACGTATCCCTGCGCGCCAGGATATGTCCACGAAACACTGAATACTTACCGATGGTAAGTTCTCATCTTTTCGCGATCGGGGCGATCTGAACAGCGCACCGCACAACATGACGGCATAGTCGACCTTCCCCTGTCGCATCGACGCAGTTTCAAGAATCTTCTTCGTCGAGTGACTTCAATCAGGCACGAAATATTCCCCACGGTACAGTGTACTAAACCCACGGCTATTTTAATGGCAGCCTGCCGCCACAGCGCTGTCCGCCATATTACTAGGATGGCTAGAGATAGCCATCCTAACCGAAAAGATGACCGACCGTGGCCACGATCCTGTGCATAGGCGGAGCTTGTCAAAACGCGATCCAGAAGAGTCATAGAGATCGTCACTCTCATCGCGCCTCTGATGCCCACTTAGACGCACCTCGACATGCTACGCCACCTCACAGCGTTTGGCAGAAATGCGAAGGAACCTCCACCACACTTTCCCCTGGCGAGGCGACAGCGTTCACCTCTTCTTCCGCCGTTTCCGGGACACGCCCCGCGATACTTACGTTGTCGGTGACTCTACAACAAAAGCCGATGCGACATCGGGAGGTCATCCCGTCGACCGCGCCACGCAGTAAGAACGAGTTGCCGCGTTCCAATTCGCGACTCCAGCGACGAACACTATCGGGCAAGTATGGCGGTCTAAAACAGATCGTGCCGTGCCATGTGCCAGCTCAGCGCGCAACGCTCGGTTTTTGGGCAGGCAACCAGGCACCGACATCTAATCACGGAAGCCACAGGAGACGAGCAGAAATGGCGAAAGGACCGTCCAGTTTTCTCGCTAGGTGCCGTCCGATTTGCTCGAGTCGCGAATGGCCACGCGGCTCGCCTCGTCTGCAGATGATTGGCGCATCTAAAGACAGACGTTTTCGGCGGCGAAGACGTCCATTGTTCCCGGCGCTTGTTCCGGACGCAAGGCCGACACGGCGGGCCACGCTCCCATGCGTTCAATTAAACGGGCCTTCCCGCGACAGCCGTCGGCGGCAATTTCGTTCCGGTGCATAACAACGAGCCGAGAGACGCGCGGACCGACGCGCCTCAGACGGGATTTGGCAGGAGTTGGGTTCCACTCGCGTTCCAGCGGCTAAATTAAAAAAGAAAAAAAGAAATTAAAAAAAGTTGTTGAAAAAAACAAAACGTGTTAGAGAGAATTTTAGAGTATTTTTATGCCGTGAGTCTGAATATCAGGTCCGTTTTCCCCGAAGATGTAACTAAACGCGAGAAAACACGAAAAACCTCCGATCAGTCGTTACGCGTCATAAAAGGGTCTTTCTGCCGCCAAGCTGGTTTGGGCAGCGCCTGCATTTGCAGGCTTGCCAGGTAGTGGCGACGTGAGCGATCGAAACCGCCGCTGTAATCGGCCTTCCACGATAGGCCGAATGCTGACTATGACGTCAGCAAAGGATTTCTCATCGACAGACATAGGAGGAATGTAGGAACGGGTCTATGTTGACGGTGTTGGCAGAGTTGGTTTCAAAGCCCAATGATTTCGAGCTTTCAACATACTTATTACAAACACCATCGAACTTTTCGCTCGCCAAGTAATGACGTCAGGTGAGGGAAACATAGGAGGGCGCCACCAACAATATCTCGCCGCCTGCCGACGTACCCTTCGCGCTTTCCACTTTTCCTCGCTCCCTCCTTTCCCATATCCTCTCCACCTTTCAACTTGCCGCAACACGGCTCCCCTCCCAGTTTAGGAAAGGAGGGTGCTAACAGGATTATCTTCCCTGCAGAAGACCGAGGTTGTACGTCGGTCTTTAAAGGGATACTACAACGAAATTTCGGCGCTCATTTTTTGGTCTATATGTGTTCAAAAGAGCAGTATCACATGGAACATACCAATATCTTGTTAAAAAAGTCTCGAAAAGGAATTTTAAAACGAATTAAACGATTAGCAAAGAGCACCTGGTGGATGTCGCTAACGCCTCGTTCTGTAATGCTCGTCTAGGAACCTTGACAGCTAGTGACGGAGGTCGTCTCGCCTCCGGCCACGACAAGAGAAGGAGGGAAGGAGGAACTCCCCTCTTCCCGAGAATCCCTTTTGTGTGTCGCAGAAGTCGCTATTGTCCCCTACAAGATTATAGAAGATTAACCCGTCACTCAAAATTCGTACAAAAGCAGCCGCTTCGGTGGCTGGAACGACTAGGCCATCCTCTCGACGTCAGCCTCGCCGTAGCTTTGCTCGTCTCGAGACGACCTACGTCGCGATTGCGTTGGATGTCACGTGCTCTAAGCTGGGCCTTTTCCGAGTGCTTGCCAGAGTGGGCCGTTTATAGCGAAAAATACAGCCACCCGGATCAAAATACAAACGTGCGATTGTCATTTACGGATATGGTGGATCATATTCAACCTATTTTTTGAACACGACGGGAATATTTCAAATTTCGTTGAAGTATCCCTTTAAATTTCCCCGCACTGACACCAGTCCTCACGTCTTTTTTTTTAGATTTCTTTTTTTAAATAGCGAGAGTGCTCGTGCATAGGTCTGACAGGAGTTGAAAATGCGCGAAAGCGGACATTCAAAAAAAAAAAAATCCACTTATTACTTAACGTTTCGGGAAGGAGGGGCTTTAGCGTTGCTTTGAAAAATACTTTTCTGCAGCCTCTATGCACCAAATCGAAAACTAATCTCGGTGATTTTGATCCAGCAGGCCAAATGAAGACGATTTAAGTGTTTTACATAAATACAGAACCGCTTCAGCCTCTCTTTAAATCCGGTCTCGCGTTGGAACTGGTAAACATTCGTGTTGTAGAGCAGTGGTGTCGTCGGCGAAGTTTGTAAACTACGCCGACGACACCACTTTACTTTTCACTGCGGAAAACGTTGATCTGCTCTTCGAATCGGCAAACCTGGCGCTTTCTAAGTTGAACGTCTGAAGCCGTATCATTTCGCTACAAATAAACGTTGCAAAGACAAAAGCCGTGCTTTTTCGTCCCAAGAGCAAACTTGTAAATATCACCAAACATATCGTAATAAACTCAACCAGGATTGAGATCGTCAATGCTTTTAAACTGCTTGGTGTCACTTTTTCCGAAAATATGTCTTGGGACAATCACATCCATTATGTTACCTCGAAGTTATCACAGATAGTCGGTATCCTAAACCGAAACCGCTATGTACTGCCAACAAATGTTAAATTATTAATATATAACTCCTTGTTCTATTCCCATTTAATTTACGGCCACCTAGTCTGGGGTAAGACGACATTAACAAATCTTGATAAAATAAATTTTTTGCAAAAAAAAGCCGTGAGGGCAATTCGCGAATGTAGATTTTGATCATCCCACAGCCAATCTATTCAAGAAGTTCCCCATTATTAGTATATATTCTCTCTGGCGACTACAGACTTTCCACTACTCTAAAAGTGGAAGAAATTAGAAATACTAGCTTTCTAGCGAGCCTTGGACGCCTTTCCCAATATATTCATCCTTATCCCACTCGTTCTTGCGAGCTGTAGTTCTGCCAGAAGTTGTATGCAGTCCTGTATCTCAGGACTGCATACAAATAAATTGTCGGAAGGGAGAGAGTGCAGGCGAGCTGGTAAGGAAACAACACACTCGTGATTGTGAACCCTGAGACGTGAGAGCCCCCGTCGAAACACGGACTTGTGCAGCGGCCGTAGGGGCCTAGCGACGGGTAAGAGTACGACTGCGTTCGCGTCCCATACCTTTCTTGTGACCTGGCTACCACTCCAAAGTGCAGCAGACCCTACCGGCTCATGGATCATTTAAAAAGCCCAGGATATTAGTGCAGACGATGGAACCTAATGATCGACGTAGCATAACTTATTTTCAAGCGCAGCTCTTAGGCGCCCGTTTCGGCTTGAGCGGCGTCGCCGTCGCCGTTGGCGTCGGCGCAACCGCGCGGTGCATTATGGGTAAATTTCCCCACTAAACTCAGCAGAAAATTTTCCCCGCCAAATTTAGCGGAAAATTTCTTCGCCAAATTTAGAGAAAACTTTTCCCCGCCAAATTTAGCGGAAAAAATTTCCCGCTAAATTTAGCGCAAGAAAGTTGTCCGTCAAATTTAGCGGAAAAAAGTTCTCCCGCCAAATTTTGCGGAAAATATTTCCGCCAGCTTTAGCGGGAAAAATTTCCCAGCTAAATTTACCAGAAAAAATTCCCCGCCAAATTTAGCGGGAAAATTTTTCGCTAAATGGGAGGAAAGGAGGGTGCAGTGGCGTCACAAGGGGGCGGGGGGGGCGGGGGGCGGACCGCCCCGGTGCAGCGCTCAGGGGGTGTCGCGGCGGGCCACCACGAGAGCGGGGGGGGGGGGGTGGAGTCGCGGCGGGCCACTCGAGAGCGGGGGGGGGGGGTCGCGGCGGGCTACCACCCCGGGTGCCGCTGACCCTCGTGACGCCACTGGAGGGGTGGCATAGCCTCCTCTCCGTACCTTCCCCTCCTCCTCTTCAAGAGCTGCGCTCTAATTCGGCGTTACAGGGGATCGTAAACGTCTTTCTTTTTTTTTTCATGTGCAATCGTAGTCCTGCGTTTACCTGCGCGCAAACTCGGGCATGTCGGGAGCCCCCCAGAACAAAACTTGCCCCCAGCATTCTATATGTATATATAAGCAACACCCACAATTTTACAAATTTAAAGACAGTCACATATTTCTCAAATGCAAGCACTGTATTTGGTCGTGACGAGATGCCGTGAAGTGAGGGTGGAAAATCAAAACCGGAACTCAGTGCCAAGGGGTTCGCAGGATGCCTTGCGCGGCATTACGCCGCTAGGATCGCTTCGATTTTGCGAAGGGGTCTATTGTTTGCCTTTATGTGTCTGCTCTGCTGCCCTGGTTTTCCTTACGCTGTTAGTGCCTATAACTTGTTACAGTCTCGTGTTAGATGAAAATGTTTACCTGTATCTCTCTCTCGGGCATTGAGAGATTACCTCCGCGCCACAGCTCTATAGTTGCAGAAAACGGAGCGGAAAAAAAACGATGACCAAGTCGGACCGGCAGAAGCCGGTGCATTTTGTTCTGCCGCAATGTCGAAATTGGACGTAGGCTAAAGCAGAACCAATACCGCTTTCTTCCCTCGCATTTCGAAGGTCTTTAAACTGAACGCCTTTATGAAATCGGCGAATCCTCTCGCAATTCGCAACGTGAGCGTGCCCCCCCCCCCCCCCCGGCCCGGCGTGCGCTGCTTCGCCCATCTTATTATCCCCCCCCCCCCCCGACACAGACTTTATTTTAAATACCCGCGAGAACAAGGCAACGTTAACCGAACGCAGCGAAAAAAGAAACACGGCTGTGCCTTCCGTTTTGAGCATAGCAAAGCTGTACTTGCGATGAACGCGTCAGGCTCAACGCGCTCAGTCGCCAGTATCGATCAGCGTAGCTCTTATCGACTCTCCTGAGACGCTTCCTCAATATCAAACGTGAAGTAGTGGGAGCGAGAAAGCCAAGTCGCGTATATTAGTCTGTAGAAAAGGTGCTGCGGTTTTACCCTATGCAGCTCTAGAAATATTAATACCAAAATTCTTCGTATAACCAAATGCGATTCCGCCACAACCACGCCAGCAGCCACTCCTTCTGTCCCATTTCGAACTAAATGAGAGTAGACAAATGCGCTGCTAAGTACACAGTGAAGGTTGACGATGATGACTATTATTATTAATATTATTACTATTATTAAATCAAAGCCAACCGGGCATCCCGGGTACGAAGGAGCCATTAGCCGATTCATTATTGACGAACACCGGAGAGTTAACCCTTCTATAGTAACTGCTTGAACGCAGATCGCCATCGAAATTGTCAACGTCAGTCATATGCATACACAGTACTAACACAAACGACAACTCCAGTTAGTTTCTACGCACTATATGTACTTATTATACTCCGCTTTCACGTGAAAAGTTACTTCACACATTTGTTTTAAATAATTGATCAGAGTAATGTTAAACACTGAATTCAAGCTATAAGGTGTTCCTGCCTGTAAACCAGTGATAGCGGTAACGCGTTACAAGTAACGGCGTTGCCGGTATCGTGTTACTTTCTTCGGTAACGTAGTACTCGTTACTTATTTCGAGTAACGGTTAACGTGGTTACGTTACTCGTTACATGTTCTTCCCAAAACCTAAAAAAAGTACACTTAAATCTTTGTTTTTGTTTCTATACTTCGTGTCACCTTAAGCCCAGACGCAGCCCACGCTATAAGAGCTGATGACATCAATTATACAGCGTCTAAAGAGCCCCATCATGGTGTTCGTTATGTTTGCGCTCGTGTTGTATCATCAGTCACTGAACCAATCATAAACAGAAAAGGCCCAGTGACTTGCGCTTTTCACGCTGCTTAATTCGTCCGATTAGCTCGTAGTACCGTCGGCTGCGTCTGGACTCGAGTTAAAACGAAACCTACAGGCTCCAAGTCATTCATTAATGCACTCATTCCACATACCTTCAAAATTTTACCCGTTTCTTCCTAAAGCAAAAAGTGCCACTTCAGATGGACCCTAACGCCCACGCCCTTTGTCTCAATGTCAAAAAACGCTGTCGCACATTAAGACAAAAAAAAACCTTGTTACTGTCAGGTTATAAATAAGTAAGAGTAACGTGCATTACGTTTTATCGGTAACGGTAACGCGTTCCTTTTATTTTGAGGTAACGTAAGTCCGTAGCGCGTTCCTTTCTTTTTCAAGTAACGACTAACGTATTTCGCTACTTTTTTTTCGGTAACGCCTATACCATTGCTCTAAACCAAAGTCGCAAATGCAATACACACTTTCTCAACACACACTATAAAAAAAAAAAAAAACAAGAGGCACATTGTAAGTACGCATCACGTCCTTTCTGCCCAATCCATGCGAGAGAACCGCGTTAATCACAAATTAAAAGAAAAAGGAAATAAGGCACAGAGAGTTGCCTTCATTCGAGGCAGTACAGCGGAAACGAACGAGCCAAAAGAAGCGACGAAGACCGTCAGACACCCGTCCAACCTTCACGTTTTGTTTGCCTGCCCGCGCCACGAAGTAAAATCATTCGGCTCCAAACGCGTTCTCGCTCCACGCTTTTCCTTTTTTTTTTCCTTTTTCCCGACACCCGCTCAAACCTCGAGGGCTGCACAGCGCGTGTGGGAAATACGAAAGACAAAAGGATAAAGAGAGAGTGAGGGAGAGAAAGAGAGAGTCA
This sequence comes from Ixodes ricinus, assembly GCA_037355805.1. Lineage (NCBI taxonomy): Eukaryota > Metazoa > Arthropoda > Arachnida > Ixodida > Ixodidae > Ixodes > Ixodes ricinus. The sequence goes on along the minus strand of JAZHYW010058893.1, from coordinate 44,264 downwards.
GATTAAAAAGAAAGTAATTAAAACAGATGAAGGGGCGGAAAAAGACTGCCGTAAATCCGCATTAACCGCTGGCGAGGCACAATAAGATGGCACGAAGGTGAGGTAATCAGTCGTCGTTGCTGTTTTTCATTCATATTTTTTCGTTTATTCGCGGCGCGGACCCGGGCGAATGCATTAGAAAACTGCGCGTACGCGCGTATTTTACAAAAACGAGAATTAATTACGCGTGGCAGACTCAACCGCGTACTGCTGTACTACGACGACCATCCAGGTAGCAGCCATTTTGATAGGAACAAGTGAGCCGCCCTCTATTCGCGGCTCCGGCCCATTGCTCGCCCTCCCGCGGCGGAAACGGGAAACACTTTAGTGAGGGTCGCCCGGTTCTATTGCTCAGACATGTACAAGTTACTCAGGAAAAGCAGTTAAGTTACTGAGTATTGGCTTCAAAAGTATTTTGAGTAGAGTAGAAACTACTGAAATTGAAAGTAATTGAGTAAATTACTAACTACAGTAAAAAAAAGTAGCCAATTACTTTTGAAGTCACTTTTATATTTTTATGGTAACAAGAAAGTACACAAATATAAAGCAGCTTCTGTTCTGAGAGAAATGCTTTAAAAGCTCGTTCTTATGCGTGCCTAATAGTTTGACCCTTTTTTTCTCGACAATAATGTACTGCGGATGCATCATTTATACCTTGAGGTTTAGCACAGCTTAAGCTTAATTTTGCAGACAGTGTTCAATTGTTAAGTGTTGCGTAAAGTACATTTAAAAGGTGCTTGAAGTAAAGTACAAAGTAAGTAAGAGGTTATGTACTTCAAGCACATAACCTTAAGTACACAGGGTACAATGTACTTGAAGTGAAGTACTGCAAATACAATGTACTTTCAAAGTAAAATACAAGTACTTTTTAACACAATTTTTTATGATGCCCTTTCGTCCCTTATAGTGTTTTTTATCTGGTTGGCGTTGCTTTAGGGATAATTCGAGGTGCATCCTTTTTTTTGTGGAAATGGCGGCAAATACTGGAGAAGGTCAAGTCACCACAAAGTAACTGTTTTACTCTAGCTGTCAAACTATTTAACACGATTAAATTATAGGGCACTTATTTGTATCGGTCTTAAAGCCGCCCTTACTTCACTCAGAGAAATGACCAAATGACGTCTCGACAGACGATAGCGCGTTTTCACATGACGACACGCCATTTTATTTGTTTTCAAATTTGGGAAATGTAGTTTGAAGTCGGGGGTTGTACTTTCCTCAGAAACTACCGGAAAAAAAATTAGTGAAGTACTACATTCCCAGAGCATGTACTTCGAGTAAAGTACGAGTTTTCTAAACACTCTTAAAGTAGTACTTAAAGTACCATGTACTTAAATTACTTCCCAACACTGCGTGTTTATAATTATTTTTTATAAACATGCTGGGAGAATCGCTAAGGTTTCTCGAACGATCTCCGAATCTGGGAGACCTGCATATTCTGAGTCTTGGGAGGAAAAGCAACGCAAAGAGGTCACCCCCCCCCCTCCCCCGTCCCCTGCCTACGCCATACGCCTTGTCCTTGTCACTTGTCGCGCTGTTTTAAACCAAGGTGCTCGTTAACGAATTAGCCCTAACATACCTTTTAGCATGCTCCCCTCTCTTTGCAAATATCACCTGATAGTCCAAAATCGTATCTCTTTTTGTGCAGGAATGAATGTTGATAAGCAAACCTACCCCTAAATTCGAAAGTAATACTTGAGTAGAAGTTAGTTTTTTTTTCTAACATTCATTTAACACAGAGTTATATATCTAGAATAATTATTCTTAAAAGTTATATAGAATCCGCACGACGGAGACATCTCTATGCAACCGGGTGCACACTGCACACACCTTCCGCCGTCGCCCGGAAGGGAGTAAGAACATAATCACCCTTCCCTCGAGCTACGCCGCCGGCCAGATAATCTCTTCTTGGCTATCTCTACCTGACCAACGACTATTTATCCCTCAATATCTCTAAATCCCAGCGCGTTTGTTAAATTAGTCGCCTCTTCAGCTACTAGAGCGTGAAGCCCTTAGAGTGAAGTATCAGTGATCAGCCGCCTCCTCCTCCTCTCCAGCCGTATCTACATCCTCAGATCTAGCGCTCTATGTTTTAGTTCACGTAAAATCTGGAAAGGCGCCGATATTCTTTTCGCGCAGTACAACGCACAAATCACAGTCACTCAAGAAAAAAAATTTATACAGCGGAAGAAGGTATTTTTATTAACCCCGAGTGTTTTTGGGCTTGCCTGATACATGTTTCAGAAAAATAATAAATTGGCTATTATAAAGCATGCACGAAAGCATATGAATCAACTTTAGTGGAGTTTTGTGAGAAAAGACAGCAGTTCTTTCCTCGATACAAACACAAACTACGCATCGTCGCCAAACGCTCAGTCACCATCCAAATGATCGTCTAGCGCAGGGGTGGCCAAACTGTGGCTCCCAAGCCGCATGCGGCTCTTCGCGTGTTAAAGTGCGGCTCGCAGCTCCCTCCACCTTCCACCTTACAATAATGAACTGTACTAGGAATACACTCAAATTAGAATGTAATATATTTCAAACGTCTTAGTTTTCGCTAAGAGGGGAAGGAAATATTCACAGCCTATTGACGACGTGCGCGATCGAAAGCGTCGCTGTAGTTGGCCTTCTGCGATTGGACGAATGCTGACTGTTACGTCAGCAAAGGATTTCTCATCGAGCAATACTATTTTTAGAGCGCAGCTCTTAGGCGCCCGTTTCCGGCTTGAGCGGCGTCGCCGTCGCCGTCGGCGTCGCCGTCGGCGTAACCGCGCGGTGCATGATGGGTAAATTTCTCCGCTAAATTTAGCGGAAAAATTTTCCGCTAGATTTAGCGGGGAAAATTTCCGCTAGATTTAGCGGGAAATTTTCCGCTAGATTTAGCGGGAAATTTTCTACGCTGAATCTAGCGGAATTTTCCCGCTAAATCTAGCGGAAAATTTTTTCCGCTAAATTTAGCGATCCCCCTCCTCGACGTCACGTGACCCCAGGCCACGTGACCCCCCCCTCCCCGAGGTAACGTGAACCCCCCCCCCGGGCCTTCCCCTCCTCCTCAAGAGCTGCGCTCTAATTCGGCGTTACAGGGAGTTGTAAACGGCTTTCATTTTTTTTCCTTGGTTAAATTTCCTTTTTTGTTCAAGTCTCTTCTACCTATTTTGTCGTTGTCGTCGGAAATAAGAAGAATGTAAAACCTTCAATTTGTGATGGTGTTGGCGGTGTTCGTTTCAGAGCGCTATGATTTCAAGCTTCCACCATATTCATTACAAAAAACGTCGAACTTGTTGTTCGCAAGGTAAAGACGTCACAAGAGGTAAACATACGAGGGCGCCACCAAAACATCTCGTCGCTAATAGCTGTGTGCTCCGCGGTCGAGCAAATGCTGGCAGCGAGATTTCAGATTTCTTTCACACTGTCAAGACTGTTTGTTGTTCATGGCAGACGACAATATGCTTGACCCATACCTCGTGCTAATGACGGCATCTGAACACTTTCTATTGTATGTAAATATGTATGTGTGTATAGTGCCGCGAGCACCGCGTTCTTTCTCTCGTCGCAGTTCAGAGCGCAGTCGTCGGGTGGGGATCAGGGTTCTGCCCCGAAGCGGTCCGACCGGTCCGATTCCTACACTGCAGTAGCTTTCAGGGTACCGCAAATACAACACCTTCCGCTCTGACCACGGCCTCGGGCAGCAGTACGGACTAAAGAGCCGGACGGACAACCGGTAAAAGCCCGCATCGGAAATCGAAGAGGCGCAGGAGTGCCGAGAATGGCACTCACTCTATGAGCCCCGGACGAGCAGACGCCACACTCAGGGTCCGAACGTTTTCACCTTAAACACGACGGTTCTCAAGCGCTCTGCATACCTCTACCTGATATATTATACACATATACAATGAACAGGCGAGAGGTTAATATTATTGTGCTCCTATCAACGTAACAGGAAGAAAAATAAAATTGTGTCGATGATTCGCGTAAATCCCGGCAGCACAGAATGTTTGGTGGATGCATTATGCGTGCCTACCAATTTGTTATGCTTGGCTACGAAATGCTTTTGGTGGTTTCGGATGAGTCGCACGCACGACACACTCATGTAACTTCCCAGGTTTATCAGAATGGTCGAGACAAGTCCAGATTTCTTCAGAACTCGTGACGCCGTGCGAACACGTGAGGAGCTACGCATGATGATTCGAAAGCCAGCCGTGCGCGCCGACAGTTTCCTACTACCAAAGGCTCCCTTGAGTGATGCTCAGTTCATCCGCTTGTTCTCCGGTTCATCTACTGCTCATGGCACCGAGCAAAGGAGTCGGGTTGCGGATCGTATGGTCCAGGGTTCGATTCCTGCTGCGCCGCCTGGTGAATCTCGCTAATTCTGGCTAAGTAGTATTCATTACGACTAAATATGCTTCTATATGCTTATGCATTACCTGATATGAGCTATGCGTGCTTTATGTTGCCGTGGCCTGCCTGTAACGCCTTTCCGCTACGTTCGAGCGTAACGCTTTTCGGACAAAATGTAGCCCATAAACATATTCTGCGTTGAGACACGCAGGGTTAGGCAGGCAGCAGAACGATTTCTTTATACGACGTGTCAGCGGTAGCCAGTACTTTACTCTCTTGTCTTGTGTTCAAGTACACGAACTTGTCTCACGACTGAAAGAACTGACGCCAGTCATCGATCTCGTGCTCCTGCAAAAACGTCTGGCCATAAAACCGGACCCACGAGTAAAAGAAAGATGGGCAAGTCGGCGGACAAACCAAATTACCCGTTTATAAGCAGCGGCGAGTACGCACTCCCCTGCAGACAGTCGGACCAACCCAGAGCTCGCGACACTCATCTCGGCGAAACATCCGAAGAAAAGGACAACCTTGTGCATACTTTAGATGTACGCGCGGACCTGTCTCCAGGAGGGAAGACGCCTTCTTGCGAGCTCCAAGGAGGCTAACTTAATAAGAGCCATTCTTAATTAAGAAAAAAGGACGGGACTCTCTCAGTGGCACTGCAGAGCCGGCCGAGCGCGCCGCTCGCGTCGCGAACTCAAGCGGCCAGCGCCGGAACGACGCAGCGACCTCGCAATCAACGTTACTCGATCAGTGATTTGACAAGCTTCCTAGAGCCTCTGGCGTCTTTTCGTGGCGCGTGCGCTCGGTGGCGCTCGCTACGCCATTAGCCCACCCTATGGAAAGAAGCGACGGAACCGGTGGAAAGTTGAATGGCCTGCGACGTAAAGTGATTCTATCGTGGTTTTTACGGTAACCATTACCTTTGCGCAAACTTCTACGCAAAAAGAGCTTCATCTGACAACGGTTCCTCTCCGTTGCCCATGGATGCCTCGTTGCTGGTGGGGCTAGGAACGCTATCCGCCCGCACTAGGTCGCGCGCAGGCAACAGAGAGGCACCGTTTTCGAATGACGCTATATCGTGGAGCTTGACAGCTGAGAGATCTAAGAACGTTTCTCGCGATCGTCAGGGTGCTATGGAAACTATCGTGTGGGTAATGCCATGGCCACCGAGATTCTTGGCGCACCAAATTCTCCTCCGGCTCCTCCAAACGTTCGTTTGCCAGCAGAAGGAACGCACAGCACAGCTTCTCCGGAGCTCTGCAAGACGGTGCTGATAAAGAGCCGTTCATGATGGTGATACCAGCATCATAGATGACAAGAAGCAATCCCGGGTGACCGCTGCACTATGTTTCAAGCGCTGAACATGAATGCCTTGGGTGTGGAAGCGGTTTACTTCGATTGGGTCACCTCCTGCAGCCCGATTCCTTCACCGAAGTGAGCGACCGCACCACCAGACCGACCAGACTATAGACGGGGCGTTAGCATCCGAAACCTTCACGAAACAGCCCGCAAGGTCACCTCAGCACGCTGGCTGACTCGCCTTAGCCGTCCACGAACTTTGCTTTAGTTAACACTACGAAGACAGAGGCACGCGAGCGCGTATACAAGGTGCTTTATTTATTTATTTTTAATAGAATACAGGTATTAAAAACAAAACCCGTGAAAGTTACACAAATGTAGTCTTTCTAAGTGAGTTATACGACCAGGTGGACATTGCGTTTAAGAAAGAACTCAAGTTCAAGTTCACGTAATGCATTTTCGCAAGTCAATTTTGGACTGTCGCTGTCTGCTTCAGTTTGCAGCAGAGCAATAGCGCCAGCTGAGCCCCTAGCGTACATTATAATAAGCCTATGGTAAAGCCCGACTCCCACTATACTTCGTTTCAGCTTGGGTCCAGACGCAGCCGATGCTACAAGCACGAGCGTGTGGCCCTGAACAGTGCCTGTACTGCACGAGCGCGCGTGCTTGGCAGTGACGCTGGAAGCCCGGGGCTCGCGCTTGTAGCATCGGCTGCGTCTGGACCCAAGCTGAAACGAAGTATAATGCCCGAGTCCCACTAGAACGAAAAACAGAAACAAAGACAGCGACAAGCCTCCAACACACGCAGCATGCTCGCGATGGTATACCTTTGGCAGGCGTTCAGTCGTTCGGTGCTCGTGAAGTAAGCACGAGTGAGTGCAAGCCTGCCAAAGACACTCACGCGTGCATGATAGCTCGTGTTTGGGCATAGCTTCCTTTATTCCGCAAAGCCTGCCAAATCGCGAAAGACTCTGGTTTGAGGCTTGCCGCTGTCATTTGTTTGTTTCTTGCTCTCGTGGGACTCGGGCATAACGCGTCATACAGAAACAACCGAAAAGCCTCAAACACGAGCATCATGCACGCGAGAGTGTCTTATTTGGCAGGCTCGCAATCACTCGCGCTACTTCGGATCTTCCACCGCGCTTCAGGAGCACCAAGAGACTGAAAACCTGCCAAAGGGAATTAGGGGCGAGATGTTTTGGTGGCGGACTCCTATGGTTCCTCTCGTGATGTCATTACCTTGCGAACAACATGGTCGATGGTGTTTGTAATGAGCATGGTCGAAGCTTGAAACTATTGCGCTCTGAAACCGACACTGAAAACACCGTCGAAATTGAAGTTCCTACAATCCTCTTATTTCCGTCAATCAGAAAGCCTTTGCTGACGTCATAGTCAGCATTCGGCCAATCGTGGAAGGCCGACCACAGTGGCACTTACGATGGCGCACGTCGCCAATACTTACTTGCATGCTGCGCGCGTTAGAGGCTTGAAGGCGTCGATTGTTTCTGTTTGTCGCTCGCGGACTCGGACATCAGAAGCTGACAGACAAAATAACTATTGGCGACGTGGCGATCGAAAGCGTCGCTGTGGTCGGCTACCACAATTGGCCGAATGCGACTTGACGTCGCAAAGGATGTTCATCGACGGAAATAAGAGAATTCAATTTTGACGGTGTTGGCAGGTGCAGCGATTTCAGGCTTCCGCCATGCCCATTACGACACCATCGAACTTGTCGTTCACAAGGTAATGACGTCACGAAAGGTAACCGAACGAGGGCGCCACCGAAACATCTCGCCGCAATAGCCGACGCTATACGATCCGATATAGCCAATCAGGCAGCGCCGAAAGTGCACCGTCACGGCGCTTGTTAACTTTGTGCGCTGGCCATCGCCGGCAAAAATCCATCATTCACAGCGTGGCGACCATGCGCCTTTTCTGTGCCTGATTGGCTTAGCCGGGAATAGCAGCGCCGTGACGATGCACTTTCGGAGCTGCTTCATTGGCTCCGTCGGGTCGTAGCGTCGGCTGCAGTCGGATTTATAATCTAAAACACAGTATAGAATTCCGCGTATTCAGGCTTTCTTAGAAACTTCATGCATATAGGGGGCGCACTGGTGCCTACCAAAATGGCCGCCATCTGGATGATCGTCGTACAACAGCTTAAAGGCTCGTTCACACAGACCCGTTTTCTTACGTTACGCTACAAAAAGTCACCGGGAAAGCTGTGCTTCGTGTGAAGCGTGGCTACCAATTCAAGGAGATAGCCTGGCACGCGACATTCGAGACACGAATGTGTCGGTGACTTAGACGTAACGTAAAAAAACGGTGCTGTGTGAAAAGTTGAACCGAGCTCAACTCCTTACGTATACGTTACGACGAGCCTTGTTTCCTTCGTTGCCACGGTAACTCACCGTCCTATACTTCGTTTCAGCTTGGGTACAGACGCAGCCAATGCTACAAGCGCGAGCATGTGACCCTGAACAGTGCTTGCACTGCACGAGCGCGCGTGCTTGGCAGGGACGCTGAAAGCCCGCGGAGCTCGCGCTTGTAGCATCGGCTGCGTCTGGAACGAAGTATAGCTCGTCGTCACCGAAACATTCGTGTTTAGAATGTCGCGTGCCAGGCTATCCGCCTTGAATTGGTAGCCACGCTTAATACGAAGCACAGATTTCCCGGTGACTTTTCGTAACGTAATGTAAGAAAACGGGTCTGTATGAACCAGCCTGTACTCTATTTCACCCAACGTCACTAAAACAAAAGATGGTCAACGAAAAGATGGTCAACGAAAGAAGAAAAGACTAAAACACTCAGTTTGAAACTCGCAACTTTCAGCGATGGTGGTACCGCGGTGTGAGAATCGCGTTCCCTAGCTCCTGGATGATCGGCTTCACAATAAAGGTGCTTGGCAACACCTTCCTGACGTGAAAAAGTGAACTAGGGCTCTAATGTTGCTCGTATACAGCAAAACTAGAATTACTCACGCCTTGCGGATCCAGCCTCGTACTGCTGTTCTACAACGATCATCCAGATGACAGCCATTTTGATAGGACACCAGTGCGCCCCCTATAGCTCGTGAAAGTTGCGAATTGAAACCCGAACCGCTCGCATCTACCGAGGCCCAGAGTAGTATGTGAGAAAGTTTGGTCATTTATTGGAAAGTATAGGGAGGCAAATGATTAGGCGCCATTGGCCGAAAGCGGGCTGGGCGTGTTTTAGGGCGTCTTCACAAATTCGAATGTGGCCAAAAAAGAAGCCCGAAGCAATACCCGGCGATGGTGGCGAAAAACGAAATTAATAAGTGCTTCGGAGCATCTCGGGGGGATCGGAGGCCGAGTGGTTCAGCGCCCACCAGCTCGGAGCACGTAGAGCAAAATCTCGCGCTGCAGAACCCAGAATCCTGGGTTCGATCCCCACCCCTGCCCGTTTCGATCTGGATGAGCATCGTACCGGCGTGCGGTCGTGTATCACTACTGCGTGATGCACGTGGAAGACTTCAGGCTAGCGGCTGTACTGCACTGGCTAAATTTCTCATCTACAGCTGGGAGACTCGTCGCCCGTTGAGGCAGACCAAGTTCTAGGCTGTATAAACATACACACAACATAACCCAATTGTTTCTCGAACAAGCCAACCATTCCCTTGAACTCGGCTCATTAACCTGTGCCTCTTTTTACACTAAATAGACTAGTGAGACTCTTGTTTACACTACTAGACTGCGACAGACTCGTGTATAGAGTGTAAACTAAAAGTAGTTTTGTAATTCAAACAATATCTTTTTTAAAAGAAAAGACATTTATTGTTTCCATGCGCAACCAACTATATAGCGTTCTGTCCGTGCAAAGCCACCTGCGACTATTCCACTTCGAATTTATAGAGTGCAACGAGAACAGTGCACATGAATTATGTAATTAATTTGAAAGCCTATATCAAACTACAAAGCAAAAAGCAAAAAAAAAAAAGACTGTGATATGGACAAAAACAGGGAAGCAGGCAACTCATATATTCGCGTGCAGTTGAAACTGAAATGGCGTCGTTTTTAATCTTGGCAGCAGTCCCTGTCCGCGGTGTCAGAAACGGCTTGAAAAAGTATTCCACGTGAAAACAATATATCGATCGCAGAAAAGCTATTACGACGCTAGAGACATTTTCTGAGCCTTAAGAAAGCTCCAATTTTCTTTCCCGCCATAAAAATTGCACAAACAAATCTGTTTTTGAGAGCAGGGCTCTACCATAACAACCGAATAGAGAAGCCGGAACACAGGGGATTGGGTGACAGCCGGTAAATTGAATGCCGATCTGAAACGAGTCTCGACCAAATTCAGATATCGGATACACGGCCGATGACAACTTCCGAAAAATTGAATGCGTGGAGGACGAAAAACAAAACATTGGTCCACAATTTTTCGTGTGTGGCACGTGTAGGAACATTTCGTCAAATCTTAATTATAGGCACACACACAACACACGGCAAATGGAAGAAATAAGCATGGAAAGGTGGAGTTGTGGAGGGTACGTGTGCCTTAGGGAGCACCGACACAGTGAGTAACCTATGGAAGTCCAGGTAAACTTATGAACTTATCACTTCAACTAAAACAAAAAGAAATGAAAGGCATTTACAACTCTCTGTAATTACGAATTAGAGCGCAGCTCTTGAGGAGGAGGAGGGAAGGGTACGGAGGAGGAGGAGGGGCATATCCTCCTCTCCGTAGCCTCCTCTCCTGCTCCCTTGCGATTTACGGGAAATTTTAGGTGAATTTCCCGCTCTTGAGGAGGGAGGGTGCAGAGAGGGGGTATGCCCCTCCTCTTCATCCCTACCCTCTCCTCCTCCTTTCTCTCCTCTGCTCCTCCTTTTTATCTCCTCCTCCTCCTTCTCTCATGAGGTATTTCGATTTTGCCATATACCGTGCTAACCAATCTGAGAAAGATATATATATATATATATATATATATATATATATATATATATATATATATATATATTGCGATATTCTCGCTCACCGCTTGTCCGGAGAAAGGAAATATAGTTCTCACATATGGAAGCTCCACTCTGTCTAAGTTCAGCTGGTTATACAGAAGCACGTTATATACAGAAGCACGTTATACTCTCGATTTCACCCTACTTGCTGTCGGCTCTGTCAAAGACTGCTCGACGTTTTTGATTTCCTCAGCATTATTCTTGAACATGCTCCCCCGACATGGCATAGTAGAACAGCGAGTGCACATCCCTCGGGGCCAATGGGATATTTTCCTGCCTGACTGGTATGAAGTTTTTTGTCTTGCACGAAATATTTGGTGAGTGCTGTAGGCGAGAGATAAAGAACTACACCGTGCAAGCCGTTGTCGACCTTGGGGGCACACAATTTACCCACTTCGTCTGACGTGCCACAGGGATCGATGGGTACAGCACAGACCCGTACCCATATAGATGGCCACTTGGCTAACGAGTACACCAAGTTTTCATACGTGCCTCCCTGTGATTTATGAATGGTGATACCGTTTGCCTGCACAACGGGTAGCTGGCATCTCCCCTCCTTCCCTTCTCCTCCTCCCTCCTCATCCTCCTCCTCCCCTTTCCTCGCTCCCCTTCCGCCTCCTCACCCTCATGACGTCACACATGACGTCACGTGATGTCACTCGTGACCCCCGTGACGTCACGTGTGACCTCATTATGAGAAGCGTCCCATAATGCAAAGCGCGGTTACGCCGACGGCGACGCTGCTCAGCCGGAAACAAAAACCTAAGAGCTGCGCTCTAAAAAAATTCCACTTCCTCTCTTCTAAAAATGTTTTTTTTTGTTTTTCTTCAAAAAAAAGTGAAAGCCGTTTACAACTCCCTGTAACGCCGAATTAGAGCGCAGCTCTTGAGGAGGAGGAAAAGGGTACTGGGGGGGGACCGAGCGACCTCGGGGGGAGGAGGGGGTCACGTGGCCTCGGGGGGTCACGTGACCATAACGATGCCGTTGACGTCATCAGTGACGATAACGATGCGAATGCCGGTGACGTCATCAGTGACGTCACTGATAACGTCATCAGTGACGATGTCATCGGCATCCGCACCGTCATCGTCATCATCATTAATGACGTCATCAGTGACGTCACTGATGACGCCATCGGCATCCCATAATGCACCGCGCGGTTACGCCGACGCCGCCTGCCGGAAACGGGCGCCTAAGAGCTGCGCTCTAAAACGTCACTTTGACGTTAACGCCAACGTCTTTCTCCAAGTGACAAGTCTGACAAGGAGAAAGTTAGTACTATTGACTTTTTCTCCCGCAAAAGGAGATAACGTTCAATCGGCGCGGTCCGAGGAAGTTTGGCACCCGCTCTATGAACGACAATTGGCGTCGAAGCTGAAAGAGTATGCAGCAAGATCGACCTGCCCAGCAGCAGAAGGCAGTGAAGCACAGAGAAACCTCGAAACACCGCGCTTACTCAGGTAGCCGTTGACCAACCCGCATCTCGCAATGTCCCTCTGTATACGGGGAGAAAGTGAGGGACGGGGGAGATGCGAGCGCGCAGAGCACCGAGCTCTTGTTGCAATTAAGGCCCGTTCACACTCTTGCGACCGAGTGCGACCGAGTACGACCGAGAGAGACCACACCGGTTTTTAAGCCTCTTGCGATCTCTTAGGACCAGCTCCGCTGTATAGGGCATCCGGTCCTAAAACCGGTCTGGTCTCTCTCGGTTGTACTCGGTCGCAAGAGTGTGAACGGCGCTTTAGAGTGCCCTCATGTGCGCTTCGCAGAGAGTGATGCCAACTTCTGGTATCCCTTTCCCACACCCTCTTCCACCGCCATTTTGTTCCTCTCATTGTTTCCCCGTGCGCCTGAAAGTGGCCCTTGAGTCCATCGGTCCTCCCATCCGAGGGGGGAAATGCTAATCCTCCCTCCGCGGGTTCCACAACGCTGCTCCGAACTTGTGAGATAAGGTGCTTGTTTCCGGGAGGGTTATATGCCCCACGGATTATCGTCGAGAACCCAAATGGCTGCTGGTTTGTCGGCGAGTGGTATTGCCAAAGGGTGGCATCACCCTAGCAAAGCGCACATGAAGGCTCCCTAGTTGCAATAGGGAGTTTTCGTAGATCGTTTCCGCTGTCCCGCAACGCTCTCCGCAACCCGCTACGAGATCCGGGTTTCTACAGCCAAGGCCATCGGCGCGCAGGCGCGGTAGCGGCTTCTTCATTGCGGAGGGCTCAGCGGAGGGGAGAACGCGGTCTACGAATACTCCCTAATGACTAGTGAACGCACACCGATTCTATTAGTCGAGCGGGACTGGAGGATGTAAACCTTACGAATCCACACATACCATGCGTGATGCCACTTTAAAGAACGGCCGTCTTTGGATTCCTTCCCGTTGAGAACTCGGAAAGTCAATCACTGCGATTCATGGAGAAAGCTAGGCGATCGATTGAACTGATTAAACGTGAAATACGCTATCGTATTACATATGTTACAGCGATAGCAGCGTGCCCCAACTCCAAGACGCGTTCTTCGGACCCGCTACGGACTTTCGAGAAGTCTATCCACACGGCGCGCAAGTTTGTCTGTTCTATGCTCACCTCGTGCGCTTGTTTTCCCGCCAAATGCGCTCACGTGCTACCCCCCCCCTTCCCCCTCTTACCCCCCTCTGACCACAATAGCGAGCGCCGGAGCAGGAGCCGGTCAGTGTCACCCATTTAACGGTTTTCCCGCTAAATTTAACGTTTTTTTTTTGTTTTGTCTGTTTGACGGGGAAATTGCTATTTCGCGAGCGGCGGGATTTTTTCATCGTTCTTAAAGTCCATACTAGCGTTTTCTTTTCTAGATGTAATTATTTGTTCCTGAGTTTAAAGTTGTCAATCATAAATAGCTTAATTTTTGTGGTATAAGTTAGTCATTGGCGGGGTGGGGATTTTTTTTTAACTCTTAGCAATATTATTGCTAGTTTAAGTAACGCTTTCGACGCCACTGAGATTTGACAGTGGCCAACCCTGGAACATACATTCAAATAATTTGTGCGTGAACGCATAAATTTGTTTTTCAAGTCTGCCAGACGAAATTGGCCGAGCTGCGCACAAAACAAATTCAGAAGATACGGGGCTAAATAATTTTAAACTTTGAACTAGTCCCTAGAAGCTGCATGAGCAACGATACACGAGTCATTTACCTCTACCGGAAAATAGAATGTTTTGCAAGACATGTAAATTTGGTGACCGAAGCTTTGAGCTGCAACCTGAAATATTGCGCCAATGTTGGAGCAATGTAGGTGTACGTCAGCAGGAATGGCAAGACAACACACCTAGTAACAGTAAGATTATGCAAGTGCACATTGTTCTTTGCATGGAAGCGATGTGAACAAAAGAACCCCCTCTAAGAGTTCTTTTATTTACTTTACTCTTTAAACTATGCTAAATATCTTACTTGCGCGTCTGCCCAAAATGTAGCGGGTGTAGAGGTTTTTCGGCATTCCTATTGCTGTTTTATTTTTGTGTGTCCTTTTATGACAACAGTGTTTTTGGTCTTCAACAGCTGTGCGCATGCGCCGGCACAACGGGCTGATGATGCCACCGGAAGTTTTTGTGGCGTGTTTGTACTAACAGCTGTGCGCTATGGAAATCTTAAGACCTTAGAATAATAGTTTTCGGGGACACCAAGCGCGACGTGTTGCACGCTAGGGTCAAAAAATTCAAAGTGCCCGCTACGCAGTGTGACGTAACAGTGTACCGCAAGGTGTCGGGGCGGTCAGAAGGGAGGCATCGACCGACGTCACTAAAAGTGGGTTCGCCGGAAGTCACGTGAGTTTTCACTCGTGCTCTCCACCACCGTGCCTAAAACCTTGTTTTGTGGTTTTTTCCGCGAGCGATCGGAGAAAACGAAGTTTTCAGTTCCACTATAGCTTTTTATCGCTGCACCGTTGGTTAGTTTGCGTTCAGTAAAAGTTGAGGACGAAGAGTTAGTGGATCGACGTGTTCGATGGAGGTCAATGATGAAAGCGTTGCGAGTACAAGCCAGGGTACGAGTGCATGCCATCAGTCCGATAGTACAAAGCCATACTGGGCACAAAACAAGCTACCAAGCTTTGAAGAAAAAATTTAGAACGCTCGCAGAAATTAAGATTGCTAGCAAACGACACGCCCGATCGCATTGCTAAAGGTTCAGACACCGAGGTCGTCGAATCATCGGATACTCTCCAGGCTGAAGATGCCTGCCGTCTAGAGAATACGAACTGGTGAGTGTATCAAGTACAAGTAAACGTCCAGCATAAAGTACGTGTCTTGTCTAGAACTTGAGTAGAACTTGTTTACTAGGTTATAACTAGGTTCACTGACTCCTCTTCTTCTACCTTTACAGCAACATTAGGCGATGAAAATGAAAAGCAAATAAAAGAAACCTTGTCTGCCTGGATCGCTCACGCAAATGCGGAGAATAACCAAAATAAATATAAAAAAAACTAATACACGCAGTCGCGGTAAGTACGAGGAGTGATACAACTCACGTGACTTCCGGCGATGCCTCCCATCTGACCGCCCCGACATCTTGCGGTACACTGTTACGTCACAGGGCACTGGCGGGCACTTTGAATTAGGCTTCGTATTCCTATTTTTTATAAAAAAGAAAGAAAAGCTACGCAACTCTAAAGTCAAAATTTTTTTTTTGTGATGTCCTGATACTTTATTTTAACGCCTAGCAGGAAAGGAAGAAAAAAAATGTTGGC
The DNA here is from genome assembly GCA_037355805.1 of Ixodes ricinus. Taxonomy (NCBI): domain Eukaryota; kingdom Metazoa; phylum Arthropoda; class Arachnida; order Ixodida; family Ixodidae; genus Ixodes; species Ixodes ricinus. Next base: position 28,895 of record JAZHYW010058893.1, on the reverse strand, counting down.
GTGTAAGAGGCCCTTTAAATTGTAAGCCGCAATGCCTTTGCTCGGTATAGACACCTTCAAACATTACGCCCTCTCACGACCGGTCTGAAAGTACTGCAAAGTGGCGTGCGCAAAAAGAAAAACACCGACAAATCTGGCACGTTTATAACTGATCAAATACTCACTTCCAAGAGACTGTATATACAATTCGTAGACTTCCCATTTTATGGTGTCTTTTGCGCACGCCACTTTGCAATAGTTTCGGATCGACTGCAGGAGGACGTAATTTTTGAAGGGGGTCTATAGCGTGAACTCACCGAGCTCCTCCGCAGTTGGCAGTGACTGCCTATACAGGAAGTATACTCTGACGCGGAACAGGAGACGTATGTGCATTTCTTAACATAAGCGGCAAAATAGAAAAAAAACATAAAAAAAGTTGCCACTTGTTTTAGAATTATCGGCAACAACGCCAATTCAGTAATCACTATCAATTGGAGCAAACGAGCGGACCAAAATTGAGACCACGCTCAAAGAGAAAGCGAGTGGGCCCAGTGATACCACAGAGATAATTGACCGCCGCAATTAGCTGTACGGAAGCCGCACCTAGCAGCCCACGCCTCAAGAGCAAACAAAAAACGGCCATCTGATAAAACATACTTCGGCAGACGGTCCCGACATCGGTGGAGGCCGGAGGCAGGTGAAAGCGATACACTTCGATCTTCGATTAAGCGTTTCCTCCTCCGCTAACACTTATCGGGCACTGTTCCGATCACGGGAACTATTTTGGGAAGCCACGTTCGACTATCGGCAACACACGCCACTTACACACGACATCAAATGCGTTCAGCTGCTGACGACTCCTGGACGCACACACAATTTCTAGAAATTCTAGGTCGAGGAAATAAACCGGACGGAACTCACAAAGAAAGATAAGCTAGTGTGCTCAACTAAATTGCCGTTGAGATAAAATATATTGCCACTCCCACGATCGTTATTAGGCTACGCGAAGAAGAGGTAGCATCGAAACTCAACACTCTCGTTCTTTTTGCTACTATGAAAGAAACATTTCCTCACACCATACGGTCAAAGCCTCCTGAAAAAAGACCTCAGGCTCTACTCAGCGGCTTGTGTGAGATGAGTCTTAACCGGGGTATTGAACCGAACCCGAACCGTAAACCGAAAACCGGAAAAAACCGCTATTTTCGCGCAAACCAGAGTTGACCCGGAACGAAATAATTTTTCTCGCTCCGGAGCGGAACCGATATGTTTTCCATGCGGTTTTCGGTTAATACGCGAAGTTAGGTTGCTTGAAAAGTGCGTGGCGAAAAACACAGTAACTTAAAAAGTAAAGCAAATATGAACGAAAAAAAATTATTTTCGCGTAAACCGGAGTTGAACCGAACCGAAATAGTTATTTTTTCGTTCCTGGACAAAACTGATCAATTCTTTTTGCGGTGTTTCGTTCATGTGGGAAGTCAAAAAGCGCAAAAATTGGTAGCGGAAAGCTCTGTAACGTTCTATTATCAGGTTTTCACATATCGGTCGTCTTCATAAGTTATAAAGTTCGTCTCGAGAACTCAAACGAAATGAGCACAGTAACTATAAATTCTCCGGGATTCCTGGTCTTATGTATTTCCAGGTGCCCACATTCGCCTCAACCTTTTCTAGGGACCGGAAATGGCTTATCAAAGAAATTTTGACACTAGGACATACCTAGGGCTCCGTGTTTTCGGAGTTTATTTTTCGTCAAATTCGGAGGGTGTTTTTCGGAGTTTATTTTTTGCCGAAGATTTGGAGTTTATCGGAGTTTATATTTGTTTGATTCCCAATTCTCCGAAATTCGGAGTTTAATTTCGCAGTGTTTCCTATTGAAAATAAATATGTAAATAATAACCGGATGTAAACGTATGCCAGATAAAAAATAAAACGCGCTTGTATCGATTAGAATTTCTTCAGTTGAATTTGACGTTCGTGCCATTGCCATTGGCAATGTTAATTTGTCCCACGACAAACGTCGCACACAACTGGTGCTTCGATAAACGTCGATACCTTAAAATCAATGAACTCCCGGGGGCAGTCGCTACAAAGCTCGTAGTCATCCCATCCCATTCCATCAATCTAGCCCGCGGCCGCGCGAGGTGGAGTGGTTAAGGATGTAATAGAGAGTTTCAACTGTCCCTTTTCTCTATTTAATACAATCTCTATAGTCCGTAGCTTTCACTGTTACAAAAACATACCTTCTCCTTTCTCTAAATCACAAATCGCATGGCTCAAACTAGAAACCAAAAGAGTGGCTTTTGTCGTGACCCGAATGTAAAATGACCTGTTGCCCTGAATCAACCTCGCCGAGACAAGCGGCATGACCCCTTTTGACAACGGTCTGAGATTTTAAAGATAATTATGGTGCCATTTTCCCAGGACCATTGACACCGTGCTAATCAAATTGAAAAAAAGTGAAAAAAAGTCTTACTTTTTTTTTTGCGGGGGGGGGGGGGGTGGCATTGGCACATAAGCATTCGGAGTTAATGACCAAAATTTTACCGGCGGGTGTTTTTCGGAGTTTTTCGGATTTATCCGAAAACACGGAGCCCTAGACATACCCAATTCGCACGTCAGCAATTAATGAGCCTGTTTGGTAGCAAAACAATGAGTTGGGCTAGTTGGTTTCTCATCTCGGACCAAATGCAAAAAAAAAGGACAAAGAGCGGTATAGACAACACTCCTAGTGTTGTCTATACCTCTCTTTGTCCTTGTTTTCTTTTTTTGCGTTCAGTTTAAGCTCTGTTTGGTGTTTCTTGTCTTCAATTTTTTAGAGCTGTGTGCAATTTACTTTAAAAGCCTTCATTGTACAACTGATCGGATAAGAAAGCGATACAAAGGCCGATGGATATTTTAGAACCTGGACTAGTTGCCATACTGTGGTGCATCTAATCTGCTTTCAAAATAACTCAGCGGATTTAAAAATTTGTCCGAAATTAAGGTCTAGCACCGGGAAGGGCAGGGGAATTCAATCAACAGTTACAACTACAGAAAAAGCAAAACAGGTTCGATCTCTGGTAGCAGAGACTGCTAGGACAAAAACGTTTTCTCCTCAGAAACACAAACATCAAGGCGCACAGCTCTTCTGAGCATTGCTAGACAAGGAGTCGCGGCTTTCAAGGGACGCTAACGTGTTACAGTTTTGGGAGGAGAGAAAGGAACGCAATCCAGAACTCTACCCATTGGCGCAAGTAGCCCTGGGAGTGCCTGCGACCCAGGTCAGCGTGCAGCGAGCCTTTACTGCACTGAAGTTTATTCTATCGTCTCAGAGGCGCCGTGTTTCCCTGGATATGCATGACGACGTCCTGCTTCTTCGGTCAGCAGCCTGACACTGAACTGCGCTTTCACCCACGTCCCGAGGTGCCCCAGCACTAGCTCGTTCGTTCCACACAGTAATGTGAGCGTTTGCTTCCTATATGTAACACTTTTATAAAATATGCATAGTTTATCTTTTGCTGTCGTCAATTGTTTTTGTAGCATATGAGTACGAACCGGTTCGAACCGGTTTGAACCTTTATTTCTTCACTCCGGAGTTGAACCGGAGCTGAACCGTTTTCCCTGAACCGGAACGAAAACCGGAACGAAAAACATTCCGGTTCGACACCCTGGTCTTAACTGACTGGGAAAAAAATGCACTCAGTTATATTTCAAACAAAATAAAATAGTACCTTTTTTTCATTTATGGCACTGCGAGCAAGAATCTCGCCGAAGGAGATTTGCAGAGTCCCAAGCTGATGTTGGCGACTCATTGCTCACCGGAAGGTTTTATTACAAAGCGCCGTAGGCCCTCGGATGTGCCAAACTAACGGTGTCATCTTCCCGCCAAAAACCTCGGGAAACAAGAATTCACTCACATTTCGGCAAAACTGCGCGCCTAATAATAATAATAATAATAATAATAATAATAATAATAATAATAATAATAATAATAATAATAATAATAATAATATTCAAGTTACTAGTTGATTATAGGTCAATCGATATCTCTCCAAGTCTGGAAATCTCGCAGAAACTTGAGCGCCTCCGTTTAAGGCCGCGGACGGCGGGAGAGAGGGGGACACGGCGTTAAACTTTACCGAATCACCGGTGCGGCAGTCCCACGGCCCGGCCGCAGCGGGACCAAGCGGCGCACAGAGACGGTTCCACGATCGTAAAAGCACTCGTCGACACGGCGACCCCTCCCCACCGCAGGTGGGCAAGTGGTTTTCTTATCGGGCGCAGCAGGTTAGCGGCCTGTCTGGCCACGGCGAAGATGTATGGCCGGCGTCCCCGGTCCCGACGCGTTTAAGGAGGCGTGCCGGAAAGGGCGCCGATTAAGGCCCCGCAGATCCCGTTAACGACACGACACCCAACTTGGCCGCCGCCGGAGTCCGTTACACTTTTGCGGCCATCGATTAGAGAGCGCCTCCTCCCTCGGAAGAGGGCGCACGGAAAAGTGCCGCTGCGCTTTCGGAAGGTTGCCCGCGACGACTTGCTCTCGGCGCCCCAACGAGTTTCAGTCCATAGCGTCGCAACTGTTCCCGTCGTTTTCCGGTCTTCAACGTATCGTTCGGAGGGGTGGGTCCGCGAGTGCTAGCGCGGAGCGCGTGGAGGCACAGCTCGCGCTGCAGAAGTCGAGGTACGCTAGGCTATAGAAGGGGATGCGTGGAGATCGTTGGCTTTGTAGCGACAGGCATTGTTGCATATGGCAGCGCACCGACCGCGAGGTTGCTCATGCATCACCGAGCGAGGCAGGAGCCACGACGTGCTATGGCTCGGTGTTCCATGGACTGGCCCTCAAGTTAAGTAATCTTGTACATATATAAATAAATAGCTAATCTGGTTAGGAATCAAGGGCCTCGACGAGCACAGCTTCCTCCAGCGGCCGAGAGCGGTCTCACGCTTGACGCGCCTCATCTGTCCCCATTATCGTTGTACCACCTGTATACTATAGCAGCAGCTCCAGAATGGAAGAAAAGATAAATTAACTATTTGGAATTTGGGTTCTAAACAAAACGGATCAGGCAAAAGATAGACAATGCCTCTACAGAGAGGGATAAAATTTTCAATCTGCTCATTTTTGTCAGCATTTCTTTCTTCTAGCCTCGGAGTGCAAGGTGACATTGCTTGCAGCGCACCAATTATACGGCGCTTTATGGGCGTTATTCGCGGGACCGCTTTCGCTGCGTGTGTTATCACACCTCCCCTCTTAGCCCACCATACCCAGGAATCCTTGGCGTGATCCCCGCCACGACCCGTTTCGATATGAATGAGCATGGTACCGACATACGTTCCCGTGTATCTAGGGCTGGGCGTCGATTAGAATATCTAGCCCGATTAATCGCCACCCTTTTAATCGATTAATCAATCCGTTAGTTAGTCGCTTTGATTTCCGGGATACTACGCCAAAAGGGCAAAAAGTAAGTTTTTTTTTTTTCGTGGTAAACGCCGCAATGTACAAATTGTTCTGAATAAACAACTGCAATAAAACACATACACATACACACACATATTATTATTACACCAGTTGCGAAAGCATACGAGTTTTGTGGTAGTCATGGACATGAGGGAGTTTCTCGCGTCTTCACAATCCTTCACACCCTCTCCTCAGGCCCTCCTTTTCCTCAAGAGCAGAGCTCTACTTCCGCATCACAGGAAGCTGTAAACGTCTTTTTTTTTATCACTTTCATTCCACGCGTGACGTAAAATGAAAGTTATTTGAAATTCCCGCGCGAGGTCAAGCGGCTGTGACGTCATGACCCTGGTGCGCCGAGTCGAATCGAAAGCCAGCCGCGACCGCGAGCAGACGAAGCAGACCGCAGGCACGGAGCCTAACGACCGAGCGGAGAGCAGACGATGGGACAGCGCGTCGGCGCGCGAGGCAGTCTGGGATTGGGTTCTTTTTCCAGCGTCGCTGGGTATGACGTCATGCCGGGTCCTGCCCTATTTAAACGTCCTTGTATCAAGCGCAGAGAGCACGCATGACGTTGTGCGTCTTTCGCTGTTTGATTGGCCCTTCGGCTCATAACATCGTCCGTGCTCGGACAGAAGGTGAAACGAAGTATAGTCAATGAAGCTATTGCATTGCGTATCTCCAACCGACAGTTTCGAATCGTGATCGAAGTGCCCGCGATTCGAGAAAAAATAATTGTGGCGACTGCTCAAGTAAACGAGATTTCGATCGCACGCACGTTTGCCACATCAGTCCACAGAATTTCAATTCCAAGTTATTGCTAGTGCTCTGAACTTTTCGGTTTCTTTCGGCGTTAGCTTAAATTCTGCGCACACAACCGCGCTGTTACCGCATCGTGCGAGAGAAAGGAAGGATAGTTGCTGCAAGAATGAAGCGCTCGCTCGGTCTGGTCACGGTTTCCCCCGACAAGGTCGTGACTGTGATGGACAGCCGGCGCACTCCGGGCACACGTGTCTTCCTCCTTCAGTTTCCTGATGTAGCAGGCAGCCTTCCTTACCTCCCCATTCCGCCGGTCCGGCGGGGACCCCCAGAGACACTGTTGTCAAATAACAGCAGCAGCCAGGACTGTCGTAACAATCGCTGTCACTTCCGACCACGCGTTTGTGTTGAGCTCACGACTCCAATCGCCCGAACACGTCCCGATGGCACCTTGTGCCCTTCGAAAAGTACATCCCTGCGGACAATATGAGCTAAACCACTCGAGCTGAACTCTTACTACGCTTATATTTTCTCGCAAGTGTTCATTATCTCTCAGACTGTCAAAGGGTTCAGAGACTAAAACCTAAGCTTACCCATGTTCAAACTAAAGCGTTTCTAAAAAAGAAATTGAGAGCCATTCCGCCCCCTGAAGAGGGAAGTTCAGCGAAGCTGGCGCTCTGGTGGCATTTGCTATGCTGGGGTTTAGCTATATTGGGGATTTGCTACGTTATGGTTTGGCGCCGCGGTGATACCCGTCGCGCTTCCGTTTGGCTTCTCTTGCTCGATCATCGTCGGTGGCATTGACTCGACGGCGCAGGTTGAATTGACGCTGTTGCTGCGCGTCGGCGCTCGACGCGGGCGAGGTCTTCGTCGGGGGAGCTTGGTCGGCCCTCGAAGTTGTCGTGTTGGGAGAAGCGGCAACGGCGGTTTCACGTTGGCGGCGTGCCGATTCTCGCTTCTGGGCGAGCCGGCGCTCCTCGTACTAACGCTGCTCCTCTTCAGATTGTACAAGACGGGCGCGACCCATGAGAAGTCTGCAGTCTAACTGATAAGGACAGTGGCGCTATCTCTGCGTCACAGACAAAGGACACACACGATTGGTGGGTAGAGACAATGATGTTTTATTATAGCGCGGCTACGCCAATCACGGCGCAGGCTCAAGTGCGCCGCATAGCTGTCCGCCGAAGAGCGCGCGGCATTGCGCAATGTCAAGGGGAGAGAGACGCTGCGCGTGGCGAGGAGTATTGGGAGAATAGACGTTTGCATCGCTTATCACCCGGGCTAAAAATGCTGACTCACTGAGCTGTTCAGCATGCGCAGCGTCCGATATAGAGCACAGCAGAGCAACAGCGCATGCTCAAAGGTGTTCCACAGCCCAGCAGACAAAGATGGCAGCGTGCAGAAAGCGATTTTTGGAAAGGTCTATACACGACTTGGGAAGGAGGCGGCGGCGGTGGAGAGGAGTATAAAGTGGAGCATACATCGTTGCGTTTGAAGATTGTTGGTCTACGCTCGGTCTGCCGCCGGAGATCCGCCAGAACCTAGCCATAGACAGCTTCGCTGTAAAAACCGACAGATAAGTCGTACATTCATAGAGGGCTGTTCCAGCTCAGCATACGGACCGCGATAGTAGACTGGCACATTGACTTCCGCGACAATGGGCGCGTGAATCTGCAGCAGGCTTAGTCAGCGAGAGTTCTGCACGCTGTACTGGCTGCACTTCTTGTTACACTCTATTTCACTCGAAGACTGAGCGCGTACTGGACGTTGCGTAGCGATTGGCCATTCAATCAGGCAGCGCCAAAACAGCATGCGTCACGTCGTTGGTCGTCTTTCTGTGCGTGCTCATCCGTCGCCTACTTCGTTCAATCAAGCACACATAGAACAGTATGCTAAAATAAATGAATAAATAAATAAATATAGACCCTTTTTCTCCAGCGCTTATCGCCCAGGCGATAAATGCTGACTCAGTGAGCTATATGGACGCCCGCTTAGCGTACGATGTACCGCACAACAGAGCTACAGCGCCTGCTCAGAAGGCGTTCCACAGCCCCAGCAGACAAAGATGGAGACGCGCAGAAGGCGATTTTAAGAAAGCTCCATAGTGCACCGCGATGTGGTGCTTTTAGTCTGTGTGCATGCGCTGGTGTGGCTTTGACTGCCGACTGCAGGTGAAACAAGGTAGTACAACTCATACTTCAATGCACCTCCTTGCTACGCTTCTCAATACGGTAAGCCAGGGTCCCGTGGTTTCGGTAAATATTGCCAAACCCCGCAAATTAAATCCCAAAATGGTTTTACAAAAACTTAAAAAAAATTAGAAAACGAGACAAAAAATTTAATTAGAGCTGTCTTGCAACACGAAAAACCCAAGCTTTCTGGAAAAAAAAACTAAAAAAAAATTCCAACTACAATATATATCTTTTTTTGCGTATTTACCTAGATCACAGCCGCACTGAACGATCCGCGAGGCAGCTTCTTTGTTCAGAACCACAATCCCTACCTCGGTTCTTTATTTTATCCATACGAGGTCGTTTATCAAATGTTCGAGCCGCGATCGAGCATGGCGTCTGGAGGCAGTGTTCTACGCGTCCCTTGGAACGAGTTCCCGTTACGAGCTCCAGCGGTTCGATAGAAACGGGTGCTCGCTAGCTTCATTACATTAACTTTATATTAACGTATTTTAACGAAATATTGCGCTGGATAATCCGTCGATAAGATAAGCGAGCAAGTTAAAATCATCAAACTACGCATTGAGTCGCCACGAGGACATTTTGTTTCCAGTGCTCTGTCTTCGACTAGATCTCTCGGACACTTCCCCACCCCTTGAAGTCGGAAGTTGAAATAGTCGATAATAAACTAGCCCCAATGCCTACTAAATCCGGGTAAAATTGCAGACAAACAGACAAAATAAAAGAAACTCCGTTTTTCCCGCCGTTCCCTCGAAAACATAACGACTTTCCATTCCAGTTCCAGAGATGCAAGATGGAACGGCAGCGTTCCTCCTAAAAGGAACGTGTTTCACGAACTTCGTTCCTTGAAACACCGTTTTTCTACTACAGTGTCTGGGGGTTGAGGAACCAAACACACGTGCCCAAATTTCTTCCAGCATAAGCACCGTTAAACGACGATTTTTGATGCGACACTGAAAATTTACACCGAAAAACGCCGAATCTTTGAGAAAAACAAGCCTAAAAAACCACCAAAAAATTTTAAAAAAGAAAAAAAAAACCTGAACTTTATTTATGAGCCGCGATGAACTCCGATTTTTTCTCCTCACCCCAAACCGAAAAATCTGGAACCTGCGGGCAAAATACAAACCGCGAAAACACCGAACCATAGCTTTAACGAGGAGGGTCAACATTTTCGGTATATACTAAGAAATACGAAACACTGCCCGACGGATATCTTTTCGTGAACGAGGCTCTTTGCCGAGATACTGTAAAATCGCAAGCATCGGAAGAAACAAATAAACAAACCAATAACGTTTCAAACATTATTGTCGTCACTCAGCAGGGGCTGCAGCGATGCTTGAAAATCAGATGAAGCCAAACCCGTACCAAAGCGAGAGAGGGAGGGAGGGGGAAGAGGTGATCCAGTTCGTGCTCGATGGGATTTCGATAAGATCTGTATATAGACGCTATCAGAGATCCCATGCTCTCTTTTCGGCACACACGGTTTACTCGTCCGATAGAGATCTCGTTTCTGATACGCCCTTCTCGTGATTCGTCGTGGGAAGCCCTTTTGAAATGGAACGATGTCGAGGTGCGCGATAATGGCGTTAGAGTAAAACGCCATGTTCGTTTTGATGAATGGGTCTCGACGCAAACTTCACGAGTGGATATGTTTTTTTTTTTTTTTTCGGGGCGCACAGAGTGAGGTAGCTTGACAAATGACACTCCAGCTTTGACCTTTCGTACGAGATGCACCTCAACGGCTATCCGAGCTCATTCTAGTCTAAAGCGGGAATTCTGAACCCGACCCTGAAACACCGCGCATTTCGCAAGATTCTGGTTCATACAAAATCAATATTCTATTTTTTTTTTCTTTTTATGCGACAGTGACATTTTTAGGACCCTGGGATATGCGTCAAATACGTACGTGTCAGAGGAGAAATTAGGGGCCAGGCTGGGGGAGGAGGGAGAAAAGGGGAGGGGCGGGGTGCTTTTCGAAGTTACGTATGTGACGTTTCAGACAATTTTAGTTGCTCATTTCACGAAGAACGAGACGTTTCTTCCTAAAAAAGTGGCGTGTTCTTTTCATTCCATAAAATAAAAAGTGGTCCTTAATAGAGCGAGAAGGGGAAAAGGGGGGGGGGCTTTCTGGAAGAGGCAGGTGCTGTATTACGCTTTCAAGAAGAATCACCTGTCTGACTGAGCGCGGTTGTTTTATGCTGCGGTCACACTGCGAATACACATCATACAAAAGGCAGTCCGCAGACACACTCTGGGGTGTGCGTTTCTGTTTCTCCCTTGTATGACGCTGCGGTCATATTGGTCATACACAAACTATCTAGCGAAATCTTCGAGGAGTACCCATGTATGAAGCAATCGTGCATCGAACATTCAAAATTTCGCGCGTTCGCGCGTAATTTTATCATCGCGTCTGTACCTAACACCGCGCGTCTTTTGTATTTTATCACATTTTTTTTATTTACAGATTTTGTCATCGTGAGACCAAGGCAGGAATGGTACATATAATGCAAAAACACCATCAACGTGACGAACGAAATAACATAAAAAAACGCTGGTTACTCATATGGACTATGCGGTTCAAATTGTTTTGTAAATGGCGTGACTTTTTTTACAATTGACAACATGTGCAGGAAGAGTGTTCCACTGATCTATACAGGAAACAAAAAAGTTGTATATATACAATATACAAATTTTTTTTGTTCTATGTAGTAAAGTTTTGCGAATTGTAACGTATCTGAAAGTGCTTATCTTAATGTAACCACGAAGTACCTGCAAAAAAAGTTTCATCCTATTTACGGTCGTTCTTGTCTCAACACTGTTCAGGTTTGCTCGGAACTTGAGATTAGCGACGGAGTCTGTTGATTTACAACTGTAGTAAATAAATACGACTGTTTGTTTTGTATTCTTTCTAAACTGCAGAAATTCTTACTGGTAAATGGCTCCCATACTGGACTTGCGTAGTCGACGGTTGGCAAAAGTAGACACTTAAAAGCCATTAATTCGACACCTGGACTCGCATGGTCTAACTTCCTTCTTAAAGTCCACAATTATTTAAACTTTTTTTATACATGTTGAACGGGGGTGTTTTATGATTTATGAGCAGAGCGGCTAAGGCTTCAGGCGCGGTGTACCGAACATCGTGTCCCTTCCAGTCCTGAGTCAGAGTGCCAAGAGAACGTTTTTTTGCAGTTCTGAATACATTAGGAAAAATCGCAATCAGTTGACAGACGGAAATGATGGAATATCTTCGTGCCCAGTTTTTCAGGGTTCACGGAGCACGGAACGAGATGCGCGGTTTCATGAGTTCACCTGCGACGAGCTTTCCTGCAATAATTTCTTTTCCCGACGACGAGGTATTTTGCGAAGAGTGGGCTCATTCTCCCTACTAATGGGCCTTGCGAATTTCTGATTTGTGTATACGTTGTTACCACACCAAGTTACGTTTTTGCTCGTGCCATTACCCCACCCAAACTGGGACTCTCCCCATAATGATCAGAGGAAAACAAATATCTAAAACATCAAAACGGCAAGAAAAAACCCGCGAGCTCGCATATTACCAGTAGGCAATTGCCATATGGCCATGACCAATGTAAAAAAAAAAAAGGAAAAAAAGATAACGGGCAGAGAGTGTGCAGCTTTGAGGAAGACTAACGACAGCCATTTCCACTCAGGCAACGACGGGGGCAACGACAAACTGAAGGGAAAGCGAGGGGAAAATAAGGGACAGAAGGGAGGCGTGAATCCCGAGTGGAGAGAGGGGCACTGGGTCGTTCCCATGACAACGCCGCAGCGTCCGGCCCCGGTCCTGCCGCGCCGGTACACTCTGTTTGCTTCAAGAAAACGAAAAAAAATGCAGTCCACGTTGTTGACTTCGCAACCTCCGCGCAAAACCGAGCCGCCCAAAAATAAAACGGACCTCGTCTCGCAGTAAGTGCGCACGTATTAACGACGGTATGTGCGCATGCAGTCAAGTCGGTAAACGCTTCCCTCAGGAAAATAGCCGCAATATACGACGAGCCGCCGCGTCGGTTGGTCGACTTCCCGACTTCGTCGTCGGCCGCTCACGACGCGCACGGGAGGCACAGGGTTTGAGGTGCGCGCTGCACTCTACTTACCCCTAAGCTGACAGTACGCTGAAAGCTATACGTGCTCGTGGGACCGGTCGTACTCTTATCTTTCGCCGCGTGGTACCACACTCCCGGCTGCCAATTGTAATTGCGTTCTGTGTTTTGTTGTTGGGACAGCGAGAAGTTGGTCTACCACAACGAGCGTCTTTTACCTCCGCTGTAGATGAGAGAAATTTAGCCAGTACACTATAAGACTGCTAGCCTGGGGTCTCCCTTAACGCGCATCCCACTGCACTGGTTACACACGAACATACGCCGGCTGCTCATCTGGATCGAAACGTGCCGGGCTGGGGATTGAAGCACCACCGCCTAGAAGAATCGAAGCCTATGCACTTGAATTTTGGCGTCATCGCCGTGAGATCGTGCGGAGACAGAAACTGGGCGCGAGCGCTTCGTCAGCATTCGGTTGGTCATCGTGTTCAGTCAACGCGTCAGACGACACTCGGCGTCAGGCTCGGGCGCGGTAATTGACTTGACGTCGGGCCCGGGCCCAATCGTTGAGTTGGCGGCGTCCGAGTTTGATGACGCTCCGTAAAAAAGGTCGTTCAGGGGCTTCGATTATTCCCTGGACTCTCCAGTTATAGCCTCCTATATACTGACAAAGCCTGGCAGATCGCCACGAGAAGCGGTCGCCGAAATGAAAAAGGTGGAGCGGCAGACAACGGATGAGAGGAAAGCCACGTGACTGGCGCCCTGCTGCGGCGAGACGCCGAGACAGACTTCTCCCAAACGAACAAGTGTGTTTCGGGTCCTCGCCGCTGCAAAAAGCTGTGCTCTGACGTCCAGCTTCCCCGAGAAATGATTTCCGAAGCTCTGTGCCACAAGATCCTCGCGCTCCAAATCTGCGACCGGGCACTCTATGACTCCGTCGTCGAACTGGCAGGCTTTGTGAGTATAGAGGAGGCAGCGCAAGCTTTCGGTCCACATGCTCCGAGCTGCCGTGCATTAATGCGCGCAGAGAGCGGGGTCACGTGTTAAAAGGGGTGCGGTTGATTGATCCGGCGAGCGCGTAGCTTCCACCGCGCTTTCAGCCTAGGAGTGAACGGAGTGCCCGCATTGGGCGCGTTTAATGAGCGAGCACAGCTTGCGAGAGCGAGAGCGAGATCGTCGGGCGTCCTCCGAAATGGGCGATCGCTCGGAATCTGGTGGGCGACGCGAAACGTGAGGTTGTTTACGAGGAACGTCAGGGCGTTAGGCGTGTAGTTAGGCCCGCGCGGCCCGAAGCATCGCCCGGAGCGGCCGAGGAGGCTCGTCCTCCCGACGGGTCGCGGGCTAAACGACTCCAAAACCAATAAAACTAATTGGCACAGTTGTAGGATGTTTCGGCGAGCCGGGGAAAGGCCAAGCGGCCTTAACTGCCGCGTTATCTCTTTCACAGCGAAAACCTAGTCGACGAGTCGACTGATACTTTAGTTTAACTTCCTCGACGTCTTGAGAAAAAATTGTAAACAAAAGTAGTTTAAAGATGAGTTTTCTAGTAGATATAAAGTAGAACATCAAAAGTATAAACGAAATTAAACGCCTTACCAGTGTGCGTTGGTACAGGAGACAATACATGGCTTGCACGTGACATCATTGCACTGTGCTGGTGGTCGGTCTTGCTCTTGCCGAGAAAAACTAATTGTACTGGTGGGAAATATATGCCGGAGAAGGTACACGCTCAGCAGCGAAGCCACCACAGTGGCCGATGATGTCACGTCAATGCAAGTCATGTATAGGGACCAGCGGAAAATTGAAGCGCTGTCAGAATTCGCGCGTTGGTAGGAGGACACTGAAGAACAGGCCTGCACGTGTACTTTCCCTCAGAGCACGCAAAGTATTGAGGAAAAGCAGCTCTCCCAGAGCTTCGCGCTCTTTCACCCCGCGACAATAAATTGCAATGTTTGGCTCACGGAGTGCTTTGCCTGAAAGCAGAAAAGGGTTGCTGCTTACGCTCAGTAGAAACCTCCTCACTTACCCCCTCCCCCCCCCTCTTTTACAGCGATAGCTGTTTAGTGGGACACTCCGCAGTTTCGCGCTGTCGACCGCGTTCTATATCGACGCGGGCCATATTTTCGGCACTCCGCCAAAACATTCCACGGGCCACTCAGATAACAAGATAACGTGACATGGTCATGCATGACAGCAAGATAACATGTATAATAAGTAAAATAGTCCCCGCCGGGCAATGTGGCAGCGCGCTGGAATAGGTGTCCATGTGACCCAGAATTAGCACAAACGGCAATTCTCGGGGGATACGCGGATAAAACTGGCTTAGAAATTTACGATGCATTATGTATCAGAAAGCAAGGGAAAACGAGTGCGTTAGTGCCCCGCCGATGCACCTGACAGATACAAAGTTTTACTTTCTAAACAAATGGGCAGAAATATGGTATTAATAGTGCGTGTTTGTTACGATAAACCTTCATCTGAGTGTGCACTTCGTCTTTTCCACTTCCTTGTCCCTATTTATTTGGCGCTTTCGTTTAGCGCATGTGACTATTTGTACCGAAGTGGCGTACGAAAACACGCACCCTTCTTACGCAGACACCTGAAATGCTCTCTACTTAATATACCCTCTACTGGTTCCAAAACACTATGGAATTTTCGTCCGCTGTGCTACCCGATTTAATACAA
This sequence comes from Ixodes ricinus, assembly GCA_037355805.1. Lineage (NCBI taxonomy): Eukaryota > Metazoa > Arthropoda > Arachnida > Ixodida > Ixodidae > Ixodes > Ixodes ricinus. Next base: position 13,788 of record JAZHYW010058893.1, on the reverse strand, counting down.
AATGCCTATGCGGACTATTGGTGCGCTCTCGCACCTTTACCGTTCACTCAGTCCATATGTTCCGAAATTATACCTTGGCGGCTCCAACGCCACACCTCTGATGTCGCTGTGTTTCACCTTACAGGTTGCGAAACAGTTTAAAACTTTTTTTTCGCACGCACAAGTGGGGATTTTCGATAAATGCCCTAACAAAATTATTATTGTTTAGTCTAATGCCGTGCATACCGGGAGTTTCGGCTGCCCTCACCTCGGTACGTATATCAATCGTGCTGTCTCCGAAATCGAAACGCAGCACGGATATTGAAGAAAGGAGCGATTCAATCGAGGAGGGGCATCGCGGGTTTACGGTGTCGTTTGCGGCCAATAGACATTTCCGGAAAATCCCAGGAGACCTTGCAACGAGGTAAATCGACCGATCTCACAAAGCGTTCGGCGCATGTGAGCAGCCGCCATAACTTTAGCTCTCAGGAGGCGGGCGATAGTGTCCGAGACGTGTCGTACTGTGCACGCGCAGAGCTCCAGCAAGGTTGTGGCACGTGCAGAAAGACTAAAGTTCCCTCGATGCATCGGGGCAGCAATGGCGTACCCAAACTGTCTGTTGAGATCGGTTCTATTGTGGGGCTCTTCTGATGTACGCTCGTGCCGGCTCGAACGCTTCAGTGTATCCTGGTAGCGGCACGATTCATTTTTGAATCGTGCCGCTACTCAGGATACAGTTTTGAATCGCTGTCGCTACCACACAAAATTGAAAAAGAACGGTAAAGAAGGTCACCACATACTCTTATTTTGTTTACCTTCTGCTTTCCTGCCTTCTGATATCACGAACTGTTAAACCAACGTCAACTTCGTGTTCGCGCCTCGAGATGATTTCGCGTGTCGTACATCTGAACGTCGCAATGCGTAAGGCAGACGCTGGGAGCACTCACGTATTTCCAGAAAGGTATCTTCCGAACCTTTCGCACGCAACCCTCGAAGAATCCAGGCATATATCTCGGTCGTGCACGGTTTACAGTTCTTGCCTAACCACGGCCGTTTAAACCTCGCAACACACCATATCGTACATCATGAAGGAGAAAAACAATCGGAGGTCACTTTTTTGCGGGAAAATGCGAACAGCGGAGCTTAGAACATCATCAGACCGAAATTATCTCGTGTGCGCAGGGACGATGGGCATGGCGTTTCACTCGCTCAATGTCTTTATAGCATTTCAGAATTCATTGTTCTCTGGAATCCTCGTTTTGTTCGCCATGATAAACGGTCTACGTGCTCTGGACAAAAGGAAACTCGCGGACTGTTTTTAGAGTGATAGTTCCTACAACAAACAAGGAATATACAACAACGCGATGTCCTTATTCTGCTCATGTCGCGGTAAAGGGAATGCCAGTCCTATAGAACGACAGTTTTGTGATCGACGATTCAACTCGCGATCCTGACTGTACGGGTAGGAACCCAGAGAAAGGAGGACAAGAGCGCAGGTACGTCAGAACGCCGAGCTCCAGTTGGAAAGGTTAATGAGTGAACGCAAAAAGTGAACTGCCAATGTCTCTACTCCCTTTTCGAACGCGTTCGTTTGCCGAACGCTGGCATCCGGCACTCGTGTTCGAACGCATTCAAAAAGTGAGTAGAGACACAGACAGCAAGATTTGCGTCCACCCACTACAGCCAAACCCGTTTATAACGAACAGCAGGAAACGCCACGATCAGTTCGATATAGCAAGTAGTTCGATATAGCAAAAAACATTTATATGATTTTTGCTATATCGAAAGATATAATTTTTTACTGTCATTGCTTTGGGGAATATCATCCGCACAATATTCAATTTCTAACCCTCCACCACACCAGTAATTCAGTTTTAAACAGAGCCCACCTGCTCAGATTGCAGCTGAAAAACACGGCGTTTTGGTGGCGGTGGCGGAAGTCCATGGTAACATCAGGCAAATAGAGTCACCTCAGCTTTTGACCGCTGTCTCAATAAAATGACTTCGTTATAAGAAGGACAAGATTTACGCTATTCGAGAGAAGCTCAGTTCTTCGACGATGATATTTGTATGCACCATGAACCATGTTGATCCAAACCGGAAATAAGTCAACGACCGCTACTCTCACGTTACCATTCCTGACGTGACGTCACGACACGACCAGCCATGCATACTTGCGAAATTTGTAGCGAAGTTTCGTATTGATGTCAGTAATTGATTTACCGAATATTGGGGCGTCTTCTAATGAAATAAATATCCCATATGACTATATTTAAGCCCTCTCTACGTGACCAGCGCGAAAACTTGGTAACTTCCGGATATCACCGGACAATCCCTTTAAATGACGCTCCATGGAACTGGCATAATTTGCCGTGCAATAGGGCTATCAAAACCCAGTCTCGCTCAGTAGTTCCGTAAATGGGGAACTGATATGATACGATATGATATACTTATTTTAGTTCACGAGAGCCAAATCGCCCATACCTCGAGGCCTGCGGCGCTGCTTCTAGTGACGATGAAATGGTATCGTACAACTGAATCGTGCGGATGATGATGATGATGGTCAGGCCTAGCAGCGGCCTTTGAATACCATACGTGCCCACACAGATCGAAGCCACTTGGCTGCACCTCACTCCTAGACTCACAAACAGGATACGCATGGCGGGGCGTCCCTTTCGGATGTTTCCTACAGCACGCGCGCATTGCCTTCCGTCGTGCCTTAGCGTCGTGCACCCCGAGATGGAATAAAGAATCCCGTTTCATTAATCCGGTTCTGAGGGATTGTCCCCGCTTCCCAAGTCCTCGATCCCTTTAGGTCGCCGCACACAAACAAAACTCTCGTTATTTTTTTATTTTTTTTTACTCACAAGTTTTGCACACGTCTCGATGAACATCCAATAATGGAACGACCGATTTACCACAATTCCATCAAGTAAAACAACAAACAAAAAATCCCCCCCCAAAAAAAAAATTGACCTGCTTCTTTTTTGTTTAGTATTATTAACCAGATAATGTGGAGCCGTTTAACGTGATAAGGGCGTTTACTGTAAGTGACCCTGAATACAAGCGGAGTAGTATATTTACCCCAAATCCGCGCAACGACTTTTCTTTTTTTCTTTTTTCAAGAGCGTTTTTTTTTTTTAGGGGTTCTTTTGAAGAACGAGTAAGCAGAGAGTGTGCTGAAATGTTTGTCACATTCAAGCCCGTGTACGGAAAAAAGTGTGAGACATGATTTTATTATCCTCGTAATTCGTCGATTAATACAGAAGCAACTTACCGTATACTTCAAACGCTGCTTTTTCGAGAATAGGGACAACGACCATTGCGCTTCTGAGTAGCGAACACGAAACGACAAGAAGGTAGTATACAACGCACTCTCTTAAGTCGAGAACAGTGTTAAAGCAATAAACAGTTTTCCAGAAAACAAAAACAACAAAACCTAAACACGTAGTTGGTTTGAGAGAAGACTCGTACGATGCTTAACTATTTCCCCTCCCGTCCGCAAGACTGTTTTACTTAGGAACTCAATCCCGAATCGATGACCTGAACCGAACACCACTTAGGAGCAATGGTTTTCTCAGAAACTGTGACTGCCATTTAGAATTGACGAATCACAATAAACCGGAACCGAAATCTAAATACCAACATTCGGGAGAAAAATGGGCCGGGAACCAATATACGATAGCGGTTATGCAGATACGAGGTAACCGCTTTAACTAACACGCCCTGGGCGAGTGGTATACCTCTAATAAACTTCTCATACACAATTATTCCGAACTTTCTATGCCCTTTTTCTTCTCATAAATGCAAACCCAAAAGAGGAAGCGACCTCAAATCTCCTAGTCGGTTAGCAAGTGGTTCAACCCAAATAATCCCAATTGCTTCATCGATTATAAATGCGTACTCACAAACGCTTTGCGCGATGCCCTTAATGGCGTAAACACGCTAGGAGGCGTCCACACGAGATCGAATTACAGTGGGCTAGAAGAGGAGCCGTGACTACCACAAGGCCTACCACCCCACAAGGAAGTATTGTTTTCTTCGCTGTGACCCTCTTTTCATTTCATTTTCATTTCATTTCATTTATTAGCACATTTAGAAGTGTGAGTGGCAGGGACAAAAGGTATTTAATAGCACCTGACCAAGGTCCCGAGCCCCATACAGGTTTCAGAGCGGCAACACAGATAAAAACAAGAGAGAAAAAAAACAATTAAGGTTTACACACTTTCATACAATATATTATTCATGTTTCAAAATATAATCCTTTATTCTTTTTTTGAACGTATCTAGCTGAAATCACTCTTTCAGCTATTTCAGAATTTGAGGATGCATGTTTAGAAGTTGGGGAATTCGGCTGTGTTAATGTTTGTTCACCATAGCTAGTACGTGTTTGACCTTCTAGCATAATCCACATGTCTTAAGTTGTAGTGAGTTTCTCTTAAGGGAAATTGGGTGTGAAAAGACTCCTTGTCAGTTTTAAGATAATGAAAGATGACTTTTGTAGGGTTGAACAGTATTAACTGTTGTATAGTAAGCAAGCGATGTTTTTTTTAAAATAAGCAGATGTGTGATCGTTATATCTAAACACTCTATAGATCGGATCGCTTTTTTCTGGGAGCACTAGTAGCTTTTTCAAGGTTATTATTAGTTGTCGTACCCCAAACCAATGAGCAGTAATGTAAATGGGAGTGAACAAGTGCATAGTATAATTGGCGCTTAAGCCATGTTGGTATTAAATACCTCAATTTGTATATTATGCCAATCGATCTGGAGAGTGTTATGGACAACTTGGACACATGAGTTGTCCAGTTGGATGTTCGTGAAACCATACACCCAGGAACTTTAATGATTCAACCTTCTCCAATTTGTGGGAGTTAAACTTTATATCTATGTCGCAGTTAAGCTGTAACTATTTCCGCCCCAAAAACAATATATTTAGTTTTTGAAATATTCAATTCAAGCACGGTTTGCAACTAGCCATAGTGATAAATCATTTAACCAACCATTATGCTGCGCTTTCAAGATACTTTAGAGTTACTATCGGAGAAAAATACATTCGAGATGCGTCCGCGAATAATACCATTTCTGAGCTAATGCGAAATGTTAACGATATCATTGATGTGAATCAAGAAACAGCAAAGGGTCCTAAAATTGATCCCTTGCGGATCAATTTTAGGACATTGTAAGAACTCTTTTAGAGTTCCTTGTAGAGAGCAGCCATTTGTAAAGGGGAATGCTAAGGTTCAGAAAAGAAATGTTTTTGGGGAACTGATTTATATAAACAAAAATTCACTCTGTGCACGAAATCACGGGCACAGCGCGCGATCTGATACAGGGGTTGTTAAAGAGGGGGCGGAAGGGGGAGGGAAACCGTGAAAAGTCAACACTTCCTAGATAAGAAAGTTTAAGTGCTGAATCTTCCTGCGTCACTAAAGAAGGCCACCGTTGGGCAGAGATTGGACTCGACTACGGCGTGAGCGTTCGCTACGAGTCGTGTCCAATCAGTGAGACGACCTAGCTTCACAGCTAACCAGACGCCTGAGCTACATAACGAACCAATCAACACTGAGGTCTTTGTTCTTGATTGGTCGCGCTCTAGCATCGCCCACTGGAGGTCAATAGCCTACATCTCGTCTCTGAGGTGACTCGCATTTTCGCGTTCATAGCGTTCTCGATGTCCCCCCCCCCTTATCTTCGTACCGGCGCAGTCAAATGGGCACTCGAAGCACTCCTTTGCGTGAACCTTCGTGTTTTTATTATTTCAATTTTAAGAGCGTTCTTTTTTTTTTTTTCTCTGTTTCGATTACCGGTTAAAACCCGGAAAACCGAGATGCGCGCTTGGAACACTGGCTTGATGTATTTATACATATAGGAAAAAATGTGTTAACTGCCAGAAAACATCGGCAGGCTGAACGATGGAGCTACTGAATATCCAACGCGGAGCAACTATGCTGCTGTACAAAGTTTTTATTGGTGTTTTTATAGTTGTGGCAATGTTCAAAATTGCTGCTGCTTTGTGCGGATTATATGCACCACGCGTCCGGAAGGGTGCAGTCAAAGTGGTATACTCGTCAGCAATGCAGACCCTATTTGCTTCAACAACGGGCCCTAGGTCCAATAACACCTATTTGTTTTTCTACTTGTTATAATTTTGTAACACGTAGGAAAACGAATATGACTTATAATAAATTACGCAATTGAAGCATTGGAAGCGCAACCTGCGACAAACAAAAGTTAATGAAATTGCCAAAAGTCCAGTTCTCCGCTGTTACGAGTTCTCTGTGCCTGAGACGGCCTCTGACGAGATGTCCACTGTGACCATATTCCCTTATGACGAGTTGGCTGTGACGAGTTTTCCTAGACCCACCTGTGGGACTGTACCAACGCCCAAACATCACACAAAATACTCCATTGCGCCCGCCCTCCCCACCAACGTCCTCGGAGCTGGACAGAGTGGACCAACCAATAGAGGTTATTACAATAAACGCTAGAGGCTCCGGTGGCGCTAGTGTGCTGTTGCATTTCGAAGCAGACAACAACCAGTCTAAATTTGACTTCCGGTAATGCATTCCTATGGGAAAACGCAAGTGCATTTTCTCTTCGCGCTCGATTATGAGCAAATATTGCTTAGTGTTGTGACAGAATAAAAAGCCTGGACCGTTTTACGATCGGATATACAACAATATGTGTCACAGCGTTTTTCTTTAGAATTCATGGCGTCGAACACTGCGCTAAAATAGCCCAATACACATGTATAATACCTGTTGACATTGCAGACTGCTATTATAGGGCGCGTATTTACGCATACAGTCACTGCTATGAAGCACACAGAGCGAATCAGCTCGACAAAACACCAAAAGGATGTAATATATGCCAAACCAAACAAACAAAACAGACGACAAGAACGAAGCATAGAGTTATGGAACGAAGAACACGTACTGGGTTAGTAAGAAACTTTGCATTAGTAACAAACTGCGTTTCCGTCATCTGAATGCTATTACAGCTTGAATAAACTCTACGCACTTTTTAATTGTTCTTTTGCTTGAAATGACAGCTTGTATTGGCATATCGTGCTGTACAACATAGACTTTGAGTCTCAATTTTTACTAACTTAAACATCGCTCAGTAATAAAAAACATAACACTAAATAAATTACACCTTTATAATGTCGATAATGTAAAGCTACATAGTATCCGTTACGAGTAAAGAAACTACGCGGATTTCTATTATTCCCTGGCGAAGAGAAAAATATCACATATGTTTTCTTCATAGGACACAGGAAGACTGGAAAAGCAGACAAGTTGATATCTGCTTCAATTTGAAGCCCGCAGACACTAGCGCCAGCTGAGCCTCTAGCGTCTATTGGAATAGCTCTATGGACCAACCCTCCCAGGGTGCCTGAGACCACGCTCTGGCCCCTCCTAGTCCAACACGTTCAAAACCTACTTGGCGAAGAGTGGGAGGCTACCACAACGGAACTCCCGACACGGGTCTAAAAATGTATCTCTCTCTCTGCTCATAACTTTTATTCAAATAAGCCGCCACAGAAGGCAAGTCGAAAATAGAAACACAACAAATCCGCTAACAAACGCGCTAAATATGTCCCCTGCGCATTTTCTCCGAGCCTTGCGTTTGTGCGGGAAATACGTGGGAAATAATCAGATAAAAGCGCGTGTCATTTGAAGCATGCGACGTGGATCAACTACGAAAACAGTCGCGGTCTCGGCGAAGGCTTCCCATGTGTAACACAAACGAAGCACCGAAAAGCGAAAAGCACCAGTGCGGAAAAACAATCGAACCATGTCGTCTTCTATTATTTATTTTTTTAAATCAGATTTGCGCGTTTATCGCTTGTATGAAGTGTATAAACTGGAATTAGCGAGGACGCGGGAGTGAATCCCCAACAAAGGGTATAGTCACCGAAATGGAAAGCTACCATTACAACGAATAACTGTTCGTTCTCTCTGGTAAAGCTTCTTTAGTAAGGAAACTGCGCTATCTACGCGCACGTATATACGGCGAGCAAGCGTCCCAAAACGCGTCTTTGGCGCACTGGAAAGCAAAGAGGGGCACACCAATGGAATGGCAACGTAGAGAACGCGTAGAGAAAGCGCGATGACAAGGCAGCCAAGCTCGCTCCTTCGAATGGCTGAGGTCGAGGGCAAACAAACACACCGAAGTACGCAAGGACCAGACGAACTTGCTCGTCGTATATAGGTCCAAAGTTCTCACTATCGAAATGCAAAAGCAAAAACAAAAAGAAATGCAGGAGGACGCTTAAAGGGGCAATGAATGCAATTTCGGATATTTGTTTCGCGATTGAACTGGGTTCCAGGCACGTCCCAGGCAATGTTGCCCAAATTTCAGTCGAAACTGGCACTTGTGCCGCGCAAATCAATTAAACAGTCGCGGTAATAATCGTACCGGGATCGATCGCGGCGACGCCCGAAGGTTGCGGGAGAAGCCACGAGAAGCGGAGTTCGGGCGAAATTGACTCCGTAAGTGTGACGTCATGGGTCCAAACAAACCGTTGCTAGGGTCGTTGTTATGGACAAATACATGTGGCTAGGTTGCGCTACGAAAACCCGACCGTTCAAAAATCAGGAGAGAATTTAAACTTCTAAAAATCACAGATATAGAAAGCTTGAATGTCATATATGTTTCGACAGAAGTGCGCCGGTAATCGCTTGTTTCTGAAATATTTACGACTGCAACTTCCGGTCCTCAAGATGCCTGCAGCAGACGACGAATGCAAGTAGTATGCCGTCTGCCACACGCCGGCCGGCCAAGCCGGCGCCGGCGTCTGAATCGTGTGAATAAACACGATATTCTGATATTGCATTTGTTTGAAATATAATGAGTTTCAGACACTTATAAGAATTCATAGTGGGGTGCGATGCAAAATATGGTTTATCGAAAGTCCGGGCGTCGATCGAGATGATCGTCTGCTAAAAGATCGCATTGCACCCGTGCGAAAAGCACTTCAGGCGATCGGTTGAGATCCCAAATTTTGTTTGCGGACTCGCGCTATGGGAGGGTGCTTCGTACCTGGTTGTAACCATCGCGTGGAGAAAGATTATTGCAATTTCTTCAGATTTCCGGAAGACCCCAAAACGCGAAAGAACTGGATAAAAAAACATAAGGTGAGTTTATGACAGATTGTACTCGCATCGCGGGTTCGATGGAGATCTTCACAAAAAGAGCACATCCACGAAATGTGATGTATACCAACGGAAAAAAAGCAAAATACTGCGAAATCGCGATAGACATGCAATTCTTTAATAACCTGACAACCTCAATAATAATAATAATAAACGACTTACCTCGACGGCGTATACGATTTGTTTCTCATGCTGGCCTGCACTACGCCGATAATGCACTTCAGGTCGTCGTCGTAACTGGCATGACGTGGTTTGATTTTGCGGCATTTTCACCCCTCTAAACTAAGCTGGGTTCTTCACAGAAAAAAAAAACGCACATTGAGGAGGCCTTTACGGCCATGGCGATGCACTTGTTTTTGACGCTCGTTTACCGACGCAATTCAATGAAGACGCCCGCTGCAACAGAGGCCGGTATCGTCTGCTGCCAAAGCAAAGCGGAGTGTAATACTTCAGAAATGGCTTTCATCGTTGCAATATGACACTGAGACGACAAGAACATCTTCATAATTAGATATCAAGAAGTTAGGTTGCTTACAAAAAATTATTTACTTACTTGTAAGCAAAAATCTAGCCTCATGTGGAGTCTCCATGCATTAGTCCATAGCAACGTCCCTAGCAACGGTTTGTTTGGACCCAAACGCCATGTTGTGACGTCATCACTTACGGGGTCAATTGCGGTTCTTATACTCTGTTTCATACTTAGCGTGCAACGCTGTCAAAGCTAATGGCACGAGCGCGTGGCTTCATCTATGGTTTTGTTTGCGCGAGAACGCGTGCAAATGATCAACAAGATCAAGCCCCATGCTCGCGCCAGTAGCTTTGACAGCGTTGTACACTAAGTATGAAACAGAGCTATAGAAGCGCGACGTCACTAAGAGACGCGTCAGCGATTGGTCGAAACGAGAGACGTGCCCTCAGTCACGTTGTGGTTCGCGATCTTTATGAACACTGTTCTAATTTCCGCTTGAGTAGCCATGAAAGTGTAAATCGGACCGGAAATAATTACTAAGCCGTAAACAGCCTCATTATTTTTCCCTTTGCTACGCTTCGGTTGAACGGAAACTCTCCTCGTTTCTTCAAACTCGCATCGTTTTGGATCACTTTCGAGCTGGGCAGCTTCTTCGGAAGCTCAAAAGCTGGACTTCAAAGAGCGGTAGTTCACTCGGTACCGACAGCAGGGTAGACGCTATGCATGCTTGAGGCCAATCGTATCTCGGGTTAGGGTCACGTGACTGCAGTCTAGAAGCTGGTGATAAGGCAGAACACGGCACCTGCCTGAAGCCCAAGGCCACACATAGCATTCACTGCACTATCTACCTTGGGTACAAGTGACAAACCGCTCGTTGTTGTCGTTGAGAAGATAAGCCTTTTGTGTGTGCACTCCCGTTTGTCCTTTATTTCTCTTATTTTCTCTCTCTCTCATTAAGCTGAAAGCGTGGTAGAAGGTGCGTAATCGCGTGGTTTGACGGATGACGCATTAACCGTTGGCAATCTCGGAATGCGTTCTGCCGGATCTAGTTTGGCATGTGCCGCGCCCTGCGTGGCTGCTGCGGATTTCTGCTTCTGCAGTAAAGCGCGAAACACATGCGCGTCAAAACTGTCGGGTCCGGCATGCGAACTGTCAGGGAAAATGGCTGCTCCGAATCGCCGCACCGCACGGTTTGCGACATATGGTTTCCGACGCGTCGTTGCGTCGCTCCAATCAGCTCCGCCCAGTTTCGGGTATCCCTCTACCGAATGGATAGATGAATGCTATGGCTATATTTATAACGAGTGGTAGCTCGCGTCACCTAGCATAGAAAACTAAAATACTTCCCTCGCCCTTCTTGGTTTTTCTGACTTTAAACACATACATAATATTTTTATTACATTCTATTAAAGTGTGCGCGTGTAAAGATTTTCCGTGAGGTTACTTTTCTGCTCAACATCACTGAATCGCGATGGACCGCAGCGGACCTTAGAGCCATCCCAGCGAAGCGAGCACTGCGTACAAATCACGTGACTACGCCCACCGCGCATTGCTGCGTCTCTCAGGAATTTCACGTGACGCTCACACGGAATGGCTCGTAGCGTCCGCTGCTGTCCATCGTAAGGTGAAACGGACTGCATTCGGGTTTCGACGGCCTCGATCGGTCCCAGAAGGCCGGCTTGCTATGGCGCGCGAGATCAGCAGCTTGTTTCGTGCGCGCGGGAAAACTCGATAGCGTCCATCTCCTTCACCAACGACGACTCGCGTCGCCTGACGCACGGTGCAATGCCACATGTGTGTGTAGGCGTTGTAAAGAGGGGAGATCCGCTTTCTCGAACTGCCCGAACCACGAAGCGCCTCCTCGCCCGGTCGGTTCGGAAGTCACATGACAACATGACCTTCGCGCCATCCGTGCTACCATTGGCTGCGGCCCTCGAAAATCGGACAGCCGTGCGGCGATATCTGGCAAGTTGGAAGCACGCCGTCACCGGACAGAAGCCCCCCCGTCCGACGCTCGATGCGACGGGCGCCCTCGCCCTCGAACGTCGTTCCGGCGGTTCGCACGTCGGATCGGACGGTTGGACGCGCATGTGTCCTCGCGCTTAAAGCGCAAAACGCATGTTACGGCGAAACCGTCCGATCCGACGTCCGATCAGGCAATACGACGGTCGGAGGCGAAGGTTTTCAACGCTCTCCGGTGCTACGAAAACCCTCGCCCCTTCGAAGGTCATTCGGGCAGTCCGCACGTCGGATCGGACAGTTTCGTCGTACATGTGATTTCGCGGCTTAAATTCGAAAGAAGATCCTACCCGTATACCGGCAACAAGCGATTTTTTCAAAGAAGCCCAAGAACCTTTTGTGATGCGTTTAGTGTTCGGTTCTACAAATGACAGCTTGTGCTACATCGTGTTGAATCTTCACGGACAACTTCCTTCTCGTTTTTGTGTTTGAGCTGGTGGTTCTGCCGTGGCCGTGTCGACATATATCTCAGATTACACCTTTCGAGTCCCGTCTCGTCAACGTAAGTGCGCTGCAACCTACTTCGCGACAATTGATCGTTTTCCTAAAGGTACTCTTCCAGATTACCTCTAGAATTAAGCCCTGTCAATCTCCTGGCAGCCGGGAGAATAATTTCTCCGAAATTCAAAAATCATGTCACAACTGCAGGTAGAATACTGATTTTTTTATTCTCCCTGCGTTTCGTGATAACACGTTCCACGGCCACCTTCTCGTGGATACACGTTTCATGGACACACGTTTCGTCGACATTCGTTATGCGAATGTCGATAATCCTGCTTTCCCTGAGAATTATGTTGAGCGAAATCAGGAGTGCTCATGTAAAAATTAATAAAAGTTGGTACATGCTCAATACCTAATCGGTATTTTTCTTATACAAATGAGAAGTCACGTTCGGTGGTTATTTTTTCCCGCAACAGAGGCTCTTCACGTTGAACTAGGTAAGAACAAAAAAATCATTCTCCGCATTAGGCCTCTATCGAGCGCCCCAAGGAAATAAAGGTAATTTTATAGACGAAGTAAATAAATGGTTGAATGAGAATAAAGAGAATGATATAATTATTGCTGGTGATGGGAACATAGACATTCATAGTTCGAATACGATGACAAATAACTACCTTAATAGCTTAGTATTATCCGGCTTGGAACCAATGATGCAGGATTTGCACAAGGGAAGAAGTGTCCGGAGGAGAATTAACCCAATCGTGTATAAGACCATATACATACACGGACGAAAGAAGGTAAATCTGAAGGACAAGTAATTACTTAAAAAGTAGCAGATCATTATCTTGTAGCAGTGATCATTTCGACTTTCTTAGGGATGGAAAAAAGAATATGTTGATAATTTCTTTATTAATAATAGGAAAGTTGATATGCACATACAGGGAAGTGAACTGGAATGAAATTGCTAAGGAATAGGATACAGAAAAACTATATGACAGGCTTATAAATATAGTTGATCATATATACGAAAAACCAACTCAAAAATAATATAAAGAAACGCAAATTACAGAATTATTGGATAACTAAAGATTTGATGATCTAATCAAAGAAAAAAAAACGAAGGCATGACAGCTCTTAAAGCGCTTTCCGAACAATGTAAAGTATAAAAATGAACATCATGCAATTAGGAACAAAGTAACCTCCCTCGTAAGAAGTGCAAAAAGAAATTATTACTGCACGAAATTTTTAGAAACTAAAGATACAGCACAGTGCTGGTCACTCGTAAATCAACTGTTGGGCCGAAACAAAAAGAAATCGATTGAGGACACAATTAAAACTGATTTCGGTTATAATTGTGATATGGAAGCGATCGCAAAACGGATTCAATATATAATATGTACACTACATTGAGAGTCTTTGTTGTGGTTCAACAGAAAGGCAAACAAATAAAATCAGAGTGAACAACTCAATGTTTCTTCCAGACATGTCGGATAATGACCTAATTGAAATCGCGAATCAAATCAAAACAAATAAAGCAGTGGGGTTAGACAAAATAAGGGCGAGAGATATTAAGAAGCACGTCCATATATTAAAACCAGTGCTCCTTCAACTATATAACAGTATTTTCTCAGGAGGCGTCATTCCCAAAAAGCTAAAGATAGCCGTTGTCAGGCCTGTATATAAGAAAGGCGAGAAAAATTAATTCCTTAATTATCGAAG